>JAVQJS010041579.1:0-10618 GCA_036024795.1 Galaxias rostratus | reverse complement strand
AGAGACATTAGAGTCCTCATCCAGTTTGCTAGTTTTTTATGACTGTAATATTAAGCTGGGTCCTTCGGATCCATGTTTTCCATCAATCCACTAGTGTCGGCCTGGTCAGGCTGAGGGGGTTCAGGGCTAAAATAGAGAAGGTTAGCAAAATTGCTCATGTTGCGACCCAACTTCTTGTAGTAGAAGAAAGCAACCGATCCAGCCACAAGGAAGATAATCATGACTCCAGCCGATACCGCCAGTCCAGAGTGGAGCCGCTGACCAGCTTTCATGTGTGGAGATGCTGCAGAACATCAAACAATGGTTTGAACACAGGAAGTGTTTTCCTATCTCAGTTCATCACTACCCAAACTATTTTTAAATTATTGACATGATGAGATTGAGAATATACATTTATTTATTATAGACGAGAATGTAAAACCAACCAGTAGTGGTGACTGGTACCTTCTGCTTATTGACTGGATAGGCAAAGACAAAAGACTTTGTTAGGAAATCTTTAAAATCATAATTTCATGACATACATTACAATCATGATGTTCAGTATGCTAGTATCACCTTTAGGTGTTTTACAGATGTATGGTCTGAAATTCCACTGACTGGAGGCTGCCCATGTACCATCGAGACACTTCATCTCTCCGTAGGTTTCATCATTGGGATTGCCTTCACCCCAATTGATAAAGTCCATAACAGTTTTGTCCAACCAGGACCACTGCCCTGAAAGATGAAATCTGGTCACTCTCACAATCAGTTGGAACTGCCAGGCATTGAAAGGACAAACATTTGTTTCGAAAAATTTAGATAAACATGAAAATAAAATTAGTTTGAACAACGCTTCTGTTCCTAGTATTCTGAAACAACTCTATTTTAATCGAGAATATAAACGAGGCCAAACACAGATCTACCTTTGTGTGTTTTATACAGGCCTATCCAGAAGGATTCGTGATCGTCTTTAAACATCTGTAAATGGTTCAACATGAAGGTATGTTCCGTAGAGTCTTCAATGCTGGCTAAAACAGCCCCTTCATTTACAAAAAAGAGAGGGAAGAGCAATCTTTCAATAATTTATGTATCACGTTATTCTAATATAATGGTGCTTGTTCATTGAAATTACCACTGCATTGTAGTATGGCTTACCTTGACGTAGACAGTTACTGGCGGCGTCGGCCCATCTGTACTGCTTTACCATGAACAAATAACAGTTCTCTTTAAATGGCATCCAGGCAACAGTCCGTTCAGAGAGTGGCAGTGACAGAGGCTCAGGACACTCTCCTGGAAATTGAGTTGGTACTGTCGGAGGCACGTCTGTGGGTGCCAAACGTTTTTAGCGATAATTTCCTTTATTTTGTTTTATTTTATTTTATTTTTGCTTTTCAAAAGTCACAGTAATCCATTGCAGACATTACTGTATACATGGCTAAGTGCAAGGTAGAGTCTTGCAAAGGCACTGCAACCCGTGGGCAGCACTGTGGATCGGTTAGTACTGTTGCCCTACACTGTAGGGCCTACAGCAAGAAGGTTCTGGGTTTTGAAGTTTGAAAAGAAAGTTCTCCCAATGTTTGTGTGGGTTTCCTCCCACCTTCAGAAAACATCCCCCTACCAGTGCCCTGACCAGACAAGCTGGTCTGTGTGCCGTATGTGTGTGAGCATGTCTGGGGCAATATGTTGGGTGAGCAGGTCTTGGGCAAACTGGCTACCGTGGTATCACTCAGACTGAGCGTTGTGTTTGATAGCTGTCAGTTCCTTCTGAATAGTTAATTGGCAAACCAATTTGTGTTAAGTGCTTGAAGTCTAGGGAAAAGTGCCAAAAACTAAATCAAATTAATTATTATTTTAACAGAACCAGGTTACAGACTACACTCATTAGATTTAATTAATTTATTAGCTTTTCATTTGGAACCGCCTGTGGTGAATGGGAAAGTTGAAAGATATTGATAAGTCATTGATGGAAAATATTACTTTTAATATATCTATGTTGTGCGCACATATGCCAAATTCAAAACAAACTTATGCTATATTACATTAATCCATAGACATTCAATTCGTCCCCATTCGTCTTCATAAAAAGTCTGTAATATCTGGTAAGTATCCTTACACCTGCTGTCTGAATTGCTAATTATCTACCTAAGCTAGTTCATTGTCAGCAAATCTGAACACAAACTAATGGCCAATTTCAATCATCCTACAAAGTCACTTCACCCGCAACATGAATTCCGCGCAGATGGTTAAAATGCTTTGGGACATCGCGTTTTGGCATTGTTAATTTGAAGAGAAATTACAATGACCTTACTAGCCATATCCTGACATTGTTGGTTCTTGTCTTATTATACATACCATTTGTAATGTGCCAATGCCTATGTGATCATAGGCCGAGTTGAGTAGCCCTATCCCACCAAAGGCAAGCCGAGTCCGACCCGGCCCGATGTGAAAGGGACACGATACTAACTGATGTACTAGTATAGACACCAAAAACATCTATCATTATCAACACCCACTAAGATAGCGCTCCGTTGATTCAACGATTGATTGATGATAAACATTTGAAAAATAAATGGCATTGTCATCAACCGGTGTAACACCTTACCGTCAGCCATTTTGCATACACTGTAGAGAGTGCGATTACAGTAGGCGGTCTTCCATCCTTCACTCACATCCAGGTATACACAGGGTCTCTCCCTGCTAGGCTCGCCACGTGCCCACTGGGTGAAACTCAGATGCCAGCCATCAATGAACCTGAAGTAGCCGTCAGTCTGGACATGAAAGAATTTGCATCAACAAAAATGAGTTACTGTACTTTTCCCTACCAGTATCAGAAGAAGACCCAAGATTTTGAAGATGCTTTGAAATACCTCGATTTTATTGAGGCCAATCCACAGGGGCTTCTGAAGCTTCATTGTTAGCATCTCAAGGTAGGCCTCTGACCACGTGTGTCGAATGCTGGCCAGGTGAACGCCGTCCTCCAGGCAGTTTCGCTCGGCGTCTTGCCACGTCAAATTCTTAGCCACCACTTTGAAGGAGTTGTTCCCAAACTTAATGTAACCGACTGGGGTGGTTGAGGTTGGAGGGACTTCAATGAATTTATCTGTTTATTTGGCAAAAACAGGTAGCATTTCACTACAAGAAATGTAACCAATGGGCTCCATAAGACTATGTGTGAGTAGGCAACAGTAATGCTCCTATCCACAATTGTGGACCTGGTTCTGCTCTTATAATACAATTGCACTCACCAACGTTCTTTTGGCAGATATATCCAAGTGTGTCGTTACAGGAGTTTACACACCATTTTCCAAAATGTGATAGACTGCTAGACATTGACACGCATTTGTCCTGTTTTGTGGCCCAGGTGGGGAACATCTTCTATTAGTAATTGTATCACTCGCAATTACATTATTGAATTTATGAATAATTGCTCGTTGTAATGATGGTACCAACTAATCAAATCAAATCATATTAGATCTATTTATACAGATAATTGCATACAAAAGAGAATTCAATGTGATTTGCACAAGACAAGAATGGAATTTTCTTTTAATAATGGTGCAAAGCATCACTATTATAGGTATCATATGCAGATTTGTTAAGTACGCAAAACTTTGTAGGGCACTACCATATTCCAGCGTGAGTAAATATGGCGGTGTGTGGTACAGGGCTGAAAAAAGGTAAAGTAGATGGTCATCAAGTATCTTACTGAAGGAATCTGAACCAGACCAATTATATAATTAAAAATATGGAAAATGTAACATGAAACCATCAACATTTTTGCATAGAATGTATGTTTTTTTTCTTTCTATTTACTTGTAAATGTTAATATACGCACTTGATTGTTGCCTGGCCAGTTTTCATAGCCTCTAGGCCTCCCATCAGCCCAGTAAAATGCAGATCTCTGCATGCTATTTAATCCAATCCACAGGTCAGTACTTATAGTTCCAAGCATTTTGGTGATAAAAAACACTACATGTCATAGAAAAAAGATTTGATAAGGATAGATTGTTTGTAGTTGAAGCTATGATCAATCAATATGGTCAATATAGCCTGCAATTGTTTTTAATGAATTACATTATATGTGCTGTAGCTTTTATGACATTTCTGATCAAATCAGTGTTATCTCAAACAAGGTTAAACATACCTTGAGCATGCCTAGAGATAACGGAGGCAAGGTTTCCTCCCAGTTTCATGCATCTCGCCCTGGCTCCAATCCACGTGTCCCTCGGGAATTGGATCAATTTGTAACACTGAAAGCAAATGACTATAACGCTCAGGAATGACAGCTGACACCGGTAATGCTATGATCATACTGCATACCACAAAAGACCATTACATTTCTGTTGTCTTCTTCAGCAAGGATTGAGACAACCTTCCTGCATGATTGACACAGTGTGAATGAATGAATGCAATTAGACAGTCCTCAATTACGCCGGACCTTAAAATCAAAGCTGAGCCATTTAGGTGGGCAGCCACCCTTTGGGGCCGGAGCGGGGGCAGCAGTGCCGTTGATTGGAGCTGTGGCACTTCGCTTACAGATGGAACGACGCTCCATCCCACAATTCAGGTTATTCCAGGATCCTGAAAGATCATGGGCGACAAACATTCTCTTAGCAGAATTCGGAAATCATTTCACAGCCCATTACAGAGCAAGCGCAGATATGATTTAAATTTGATAGATTACTAAAAATGATTTAAACGTATGCATGTTAATGGAACACAAAAACAGTTAAACTTGCATGAAGCATAGTTGTTGTTTTGCATTGCATTTGGTTCTAAAAGCAATTTATTTTTTCAATGGCAAAAGGTGAATATGTGTACTCATTGAGTTAGTCATCACTACACAAGTCTCGTCAAAGTTTATTAAAGCAGGTTTATTCTCGTCCCATCTCTCAAACACGACAGCAGTCCCATCCAGCCATCTATAAGCATAGCATCCAGTTAAAGTCAGTTGAAAGGTTGTCTGCACATTGTTGAAGAATAAATTGTTAATTGTTTAAATTGCATGTGGAAAGCGTGCATACTTACTTGTATCGTTTAAGGCTCAGAACATACAGTATTTATAATTTTTGAATCATACATTGCTTTTAAATTGTAAGAATAATTTAAAAAAGAAAAACAATGAACCATGAAGTTTATACACACTCGTATGACCCATCAAGATCCACCGTCATTCCAATATAGAAAGTTCCATAGAGGCTTGATATCTGGAAGACACAACCACACGACAAAGAACATAAATCTGTAAATTAATTTCAATTGTACAAATCTTTTGATTCTCTTTCTGTGATCTCGCTTTAATGATGTTTGCATAAAATGCTCGGTTGCAAGTATAGACAAATTTGCTTACATCTTGCCATAGAAAAACATTTTCAGCTCCGCTGTTGATGATAACTAGGTCACCATGCTTCTTCTGACAGAAATGTCGAGCATCCTCCATGGCCATCCGTCTGAGATTTATAAAATACTGAGCCCCTTCCCACACAAGCCAGCCATCCTTTGTCACATTGCGGTCTACAGAGAAATATAATTAGAATTCCACAGTTCCAGAAATATGTTCTTACTACTGAGAACACGGTCTGCATCGATGAACATTGTCAGGTGGTGCGTAATACAATCAGCTTGCATCAATAAATACAATGTATATTAAATGATCTTGGAAAGCTGCAAAATGATAGGCCCAAGTGCTGAATCCCCGTTGTTTGTCAGTCCTGACTGACCAACCAAAGGCGTGAGAGGTATTATTTACTAGTATGCTGCTAAGGAGACTTACTTTCACCAGATGACATGTTTACAGGAAGATTTATGAGAAAAAATAAAGCAAAGGATATGAGGAAAAATTTCTCATGTAATAGCAAAGTGTACTGACAGATTGAGATTCAAAGGGACTTACTAGTGACCGTATCACTTGGAGGTGGACTTGGTGTAACTCCTAAGAGCAAAAAGACAGACATAAGGACAAGAAGGAAATATACTACGATTTTGTTGACTTGAACAACTGATATATAGGAGATATCGCATGTATCCTGTTCGGATTACGATTTCATAACTTCACAGATAATATATATTTTTAATAAATTACAAAATGTGTTTTTTTATTTGAAATCAAATGTAATGTATTTGTATAATATTTGTTTATTCATGAAGGGAAACCTAGGCCAAAACCATGGCTGTTTTCATCAAGTATTTAGAAAGTATATTGTGTAACTCAATAGATTACACATTTTTAAGCCAACCACGTGTGTATATAGTTTGTGTCCATATTTGTAGGTACGAACCTACATGGATCTGGCATACCCACTTGTTGTAAGCCTCACACTGTTTATCGCTCCACGATCCACCATTTTTCTTGCTATCCAAATTTATCTCAACACAAGATTCAATGTTTAATCTATTGTTCGGCTCTCCGTCTTCCCAGTACAGAAAATTTACCTAAATATGATCAAGGAAATGTATATGATAATCAGATAATACCAAGCTAGGCTTAAATTTGTACTACCCAAAAACTACAGCTACATTAAAAATTATGAATCCGTGTTGGATATAACTGAATGAAGACTTAAATATTGGCTTCAACTTACTGGAGACCCATCACTCCATACATAGCCAGTGTTTGGATCTGGTGCACTCAGTCCAATCCAGCCTACTGCATTCCTTGTGTGAATTTAAACAAGCGCACACTTTTGTAAATTCAAACACACTAAAATGTTCAACAATTTGGCACTGAAATTGCAGCTTTATAAGCCATGCCACTCGAAAAAAAATAGCCCTGGCTTGATGCATCTTTTGTTTGTTTGGAAAGAGGATGAATTGCACAAGGCAGTTACACAAGCAAAAGGTAGAAGTTGGCTTTGTCAGAAGATTACATTGCATGTAGATAAAGACTTTGGGCTACTTGATTTGGTGCAGCTTGGTTTAGGTGTTGCCACATTTGTTTCTGGTCTTTATTTCACTAGTGAAGAAAATTCTTTGGTCCCATTACTCTCGATACATTCAACTCCTCTCTAATGGTCTTAGTGTGTGTCACTGAACAATTGTACCACCTTGTAATCAACAATCAATTTCCACCGGGCCTGTAAGCCACTTCGTTCCTCCTCCGTTTTTTCATTGTGGCTTCGTAGTAATTTTTCCCTTTCTGTTAGTAAGCAACTTGTGCTCCATTTGAACGTGTGTCTTGCTGATTACTATCAGTCATTGTAATTGGCAACATGGTTAGTTTCCCCCGTTTTGAAGAATCATATTAAAGGGGCAATATTTTGCAAATATTCAAGTTCACACCTTTACTTGGGAGTTCTGGAATATGGTTTATACGTTTTAATGTTCAATAAACAATTTACTTTATCCAAACTGCCTGGATCTACAACACCTCTATTCCCCTTAGCTGAAACGTTACGTCTTACTTCCTGTCTCTTTATGTCCTCCTTCCATACCAGCCCAGTTTTCTCTGATTGGTCAGCTGGCTAAACAAAGGGAGCAAACCGTCTGCGGTGGACGTCGGGTGAGCGGTAGGGGACCCCCAGGAAACGGTTCTAGCGCCGTTTCTCTTCACCCAGGACACATCAACCTGCCACCTGCAGACGTATTCTGACGACTCAGCTATTGTTGGCCTTATCGCTGATGGGGACAACAGTGAGTACAGACATCTTACTCAGAACTTTGCCTTCTGGTGCCAGGACAACCACCTCCAGCTCAATGCAGGGAAGATCAAGGAGCTGGTGGTGGACTTCAGGAGGCACCAACATTCTGTACCCACACCAGTGAACATCCAGGGAATGGACATTGAGATTGTCAAATCTTACAAGAACCTGGGGTTACACCTGAACAATAGACTGTACTGGACAGATATTTCTGCTGCTCTGTACTTGAAGGGTGTCCTGCTGAGGAGACTGAGGTCTTTTGGAGTGCAGGGGGCACTCCTGAAGACCTTCATTGACTCTGTGGTGGCATCAGCCATGTTTTACGGAGTGGTCTGCTGGGGCAGCAGCATCTCTGCTGCTGACAGGAAGAGGCTGAACAAAGACGTTAAAAAGGCCAGTGGTTCTGTCCTGGGGAGCTCTCTGGACACTGTGCAGGTGGTGGGGGACAGGAGAGGAATGAACAAGCTCTCATCCCTGTTAGTCAACATGTCCCACCCCATCGAGGGCACTTTGTCTACATTGCAGCTCCTTCAGTGACAGGCTGCTTCACTCGCCGTGTCTCACGGAGAGATAACACGGGTTCTTCCTTCCTGCAGCGGTCAGACTTTAAAACCACCGCGGCCCCTGGTAGACCACCATACTTATGCGCAACATAGATTTATACACTTACAGCTAAATATTGCTTTTTTACTGGGCTACAGACTTCACCATGGATGTGTACTTATTAGATGTGATTTTATTACGTGTGCTTGTCACTTTATTTAATATGTTTATTTTACCATTTGTCTGCACTGTCCACTTTTTGCTGCAACAATGTAAATTTCTCCACAGTGAGACAAATAAAGGAATTCTTATTCTGATTCTGATAACTCTATTGAGGTGCTCTGGCTCTGTCCCAACACAGATCTGTGCTCCCTGGAGTGTCTGTGCCCACCACTCACGCTGAGCTGTAACATGGATAGGACAAGGGGATTCCTTTCCACGGATCAGTAGTTTGCCTGTTTTGCTCTCCCGTGGGAAGGCACTGTCCAAAATTAGACTGGCTAAGTGGTTAGTGCAGGCCTGTGGTGCCATGGGACATGCATCACTTATGGCCATGCTCCCACATTCCACGAGTTTGCCCATCTTTACAAGGGTGTGTCCATCTCAAACATCTGTGCTGCGGCTAGCTGGGCAACGCCTCACACATTTGTATCTTGGTGAATATTGGGTATGACGCCGCACTTTCTGGCAGAGGGGGTGCTTGGTCTGGGCAGTCAGGAGTGATAGGCGGAACTCCTAACCACCTTTGGGGGATTTTGGTACAGTGTAGACTCCTATCCAGAGTCTGCCCCACAACTGGATGATGACGATTTAAATCTGGAGTGAGATTGTTCTGCTACTGTACAGCTGACGTCTCACAAGGATTATTGATTACAAGGCGCTGTGGTAGAAGTGTTCAGTAAATGATGCAAGCTCTAAGTGCGTTTCCCAATGAGAGGAGTCTCACTCCTCTCTTAATTAGAACCTGGGTTGTAAACATAATCCCTAGTTTTTTACCTTCCAAACCTTACTTCAGCAACATTGTGCAAGCTAAGTAAATCTCCTCCGATGGCCCTGCAGAAGTCTCGCGCCTGGAACCACGTCTTTAACTCGGATAATGGCTCTGGGAAAATCTGGAATAAACTTAAATGGTGTTTCTATTGACATGTACAGGCACATTTTAGCAATGAAGAATTAAAGCTAACAGTTTAAAGCTTATTTAAAAAAAGACAAATAACACTCTGGTTACTATCAAATGTGAAAAGCAGCACAAACATTTTTGGATCAGGATTGCTGACATTTGACTTGGTCCATTGCTACCTTGAAGCATAAATCTCTTGTTCCCAGATGCTCCCAGCCAGGGTGGCAACTAGGAGGAGGAAATGTTGTTGGGGAAAGGGTTGGGACCACCCCTTCCGCCAGATGCTTGCAGATGTACTTCTCCCGATTGGTACAAGGCAAAACTTCCCATAGTCCAGCTAAGGTCCCGGTGGTCATGGCAACGCAACCCTGTCTGCTGCCTGACAACGACATGGTATTTCCAAAAGCAGTTCATGTATTTACATAAAGTAATATACATTTTTTATTTAATGTCTCTTCTCTATTCTTAATGTACCTGGCATTTCTGCATTCCAGTGTGTGAATGTTGCTGATTTTGAGTTTGTCCATACAAAGTTGTGGACTTTTTTCTGATTGGAAAGGCCGAGCCAAAAGTATTTCTCTGGCCTCATTCCCACCAAGCTGACCAGGAAAGCATTATCCACTCTGGTGAAGCATTTGAACACATTGAGAATCAGGGAGAGCACTTGGGAAAATCAGATCCTTCCTGATGACACACAGATGATATGAAAATATGCCTCTTACCCATTTGCAACATCCACCATGTAAGAGTCTGAGATCTGGCATTTCTCTTTAGCTTCCTCTAATGTCTTGGTCTCTGGTCCAACCAGGTAGCAGTATGAGCCATGCCTTCTCCAACCCTTCCACAGAACACCCCAATAAAACAAAACATGATTTTTGACCATACCGTACTTGGGCAAATCGGGCACTTTCAAAACCTTACAACCAAAGACGTTAGCGAGACATAAAGCTCTACTGGGGCAAAGTTCCACCGTTAGTCAAACCACAGAGCTCTTTTCAACATACAGTAAGATAAGTATCCTGAAAGTTGTAAAGTCGCTGTTTTTTTGCAGGATGTGCAATACTCACAGGGTGGCAACCCACATGCAGCTCTCCGTCTTCTCCAGATGACTGTGAGCTAACCTTTTTCATACAGATATAGCCATGTATCCCCTCACACAAACTGTCAACCCACCGTCCTTCCTGCAAAAAAATACAAGCTGTCCAGGCTTTTTGCTGCTGTTCACATGGGTGTGAGGATAGAGTCTGCATGTATACTGGAGATTGAGAGGTGTGTGTGTGTGTGTGTGTGTGTGTGTGTGTGTGTGTGTGTGTGTGTGTGTGTGTGTGTGTGTGTGTGT
>JAVQJS010041568.1:0-16688 GCA_036024795.1 Galaxias rostratus | reverse complement strand
TGTGTGTGTGTGTGTTTTTGTGTGTGTGTGTGTGTGTGTGTGTGTGTGTGTGTGTGTGTGTGTGTGTGTGTGTGTGTGTGTGTGTGTGTGTGTGTGTGTGTGTGTGCATACAATTGTGTGTGGTTGTCTATGTGTTTATCAGGGTGGCAGGTGTAGCCCGCTTGGTTAGAGTTGAGTGGTTAGGACTCAGACACTAGGCTGGTGTCCTGTTATGATGTGAAGGCCGTCTGGTCCTCCAGCCCATTCAGCAGCACACTGAACGAGATTTGTGGGATCTTGGGAGATTACGGGGGTCATCAAATTATTTGGGTTTCGTTAAATGCAGCAGGTGGTCCTCGGTCCCTGCTTTGCTCATGAAGCACAACTTAGATTAATTTAGATCACCATTAAAATGTGTTAGCACAAATCCTCCCATCAGCGCCCGGACAGAGACACTGGCATAGAAGAAGTTGGTCCAATTCTCCTTACGAGGCAAGGTTTTCTGTTGGAATAACCAGTTTAAAATAACGAACAAACAAACAAACAAAAGAAAACACCTTAACCTCCACTCACAAGCCATATTCGTCTGCTAAGTGGTGACATTTGTCGGCCTAAATGTAATGGGTAATGAAAGAAACGGTCACACACAGCTTAACCTTGACCCCTTGACTGTGCTTCCCTGCACTAAGCCGGTAGAGACCGTGTCTGTTCACGGCCCCACTGGTGACGCGTTGTGTCGGACCATGGGGTGAGTCGGTTTGAGACGGCATCAGGTGAGCTCCAGGCCAGGCAGGCGGTGTGTGGATAAGTGCCAGAGAGATATCAAGGTGAGACTTTCCCAGGCGCCGCACAGCTTGACCAAAGGGGAGCTTAGAGTTAAAGCCACCCTAATGTGCACGGGCACAGAACACCCACGCACCACCCGCCTCACCTATCCCTTCCATGTGCATGACATGCCACCCTACCCACACGAATACTACCGGCCGACACACACGCTCTTGCACGAGCACACACACTCTGGGCCACACCACCCACGCCGACCAAACGTGTAGTTCAGCAGGTCTTCCACCCAGCCCTGAGAGGATTGTGCCTCTCTTTCTGTTCTGGTTAGAGCTTTCTGTTATTCTGGACAAAGAGCTGCCCAGTTTGCATAAGATTTGATGTCACGAGCTCCGAGGTTCACCCACTTACCCGCTGCCCTCGTAGACCTCCACAGGAGAACGTGTGTGACTGCACAATCCCTTTTCCTGTGACCTCATGCAACAGATTACCACATTCACACATCAGAGGACAATAGTACAACTAAGGACACAAAATGTGTATATACCTTACTGGCTCTTTTAATTATCTGCCACCTAAATTGAAACACAGCATAATTGGTCATAATTATTTTCACGGTTATGTCTAGAACGTTCACAGGTATAGATCCATCCAACTGAGGTGTATAAAACAGTGAGGTGTGAGTAGTGAGGCCTGTTTACACTACCATATGGAGTCTCATATTTCAGCCCGGCTGATGACGGACAATTCAGGGGAAATTACTGGACAGAATCTGCCTAGTCAGAGTTTCGTCACAGGTTTGGCAGAGCCATGTGTGTGAATGTATATAGTATACATACACTGCCTGCTTTCTAAAGGATTATCAGAGAAGCAAGTTCGAGACCACCTCACCTAACAGGCAGGGTCATCATGGGTTTGCTGTGGCGTCCTACGGCAGAATGGGCTGACTCCACTCTGGTCCTGGATGGTCTGCCAACCACAAGCGCTCCTTATGAAATTCCATCAATAGGGGCTTTTTCCAGGGATCTCAGCCTTCAACTACCCATTTAAGGGCTATATTTGCTTAGAAAGATAGAGAGAAGGGGGGAAGGAGAGAATAAGAAGTCCAGTGTATAAACTCTTTCCTTTCAAAATTTCAGAGGACAACTACAATGCACAGCCTATAAATCTATGAATTAACATGTGGCCTATTATGGACAGAACTAAGGTTTGACTCTTACCCTGCAGGGCAAACAGTTTGGCGTTTGAGGTATGGTGTATATGACCTTACAAAATGAGTCCACAATCGCCTGTTCCAAACGTCACACCAAAGCATTGAGGAACCTTACGTACATCCTTTAAATGTTGTATCTTTTGCATTAAAGTCAAACACATTAAGCAGGCAATAATGCTGTGTGTGTGAATCCTTTCACTGGTCCTTAACGCAGTAGCTTACAACACAACATGGGTGAAGGGCGGAGCAGAATGAAATAAACCATGAGAAGCGCACCACCTTGTGGTAAAACTGTTCATGTTAAAAAGGGCAACTTATGCTTGCTCAATGAACTTGCTTTAATGAATCTTTTGTGCCACCTGCTGGGGACATATAATACTTACAATACTTAATGTTTTCCTTGAATGTTATACGCCTACAATGTATCAGCCAGCGGCAAAGTCAAATCCACTGAGAAGTGAAAATCGATTGAAAGTAAAAACAGAAGGTATATATATATATGTATATATATGTATATATAAAGTATGTATATGTATGATTAATTCATTAAAAACAAAACAAATGTAAATGTGTCGGGAGTAGGTTTTCTTTTCCATAAAGAATGTGCTATCTGAAACATAACATTTGGACCAGATGGGACACCCAGATTATGGAGGATAAAGACCAGACCCTCATTTCAACTACAAAAACACAGTTAAGAGTAAAAGGCAAACATACTTTTTTCCCCAATAGATTGATTTTATTTAACAATTAAAAACAAAGTTGAAAATTAAATCAGCATATAAATGTACACATGAATTGTAAAATAAGTTGTAGGCATATGTAGTTCTCAAGTTCTCAATATAATAATCACTTAAGTTTTTTTTAATGACTAAATATACATATCTTTATACATCTATATCCTCTTGGACGTTCTCCGACACATTTTGCATTTAATGTTTTTTCTCTTCGCGCTATAAGGACATAGCTGTTTATTTGAACAGCCAGTGGAAACGCTTGATTTTACAACAATGGCTTCTGGGTAGTCGAGTTCTGAGACAAATAGACGTTCATGTCATATATTCAATATCATCATCACAGCCAGACTGGATACAATGACCTGTCCTTCTATGGCTTTTGTACCAGCTTTACATCCATGATTTGAATTCACCTAGGTACCTGAACATGTGATCTGACAGATTTGATGATATGGTGTGAAAGACTAAGGTTGTACTTGTACATATAAACAAAATACATCACCTAGAGTCCCTCTCTCAAAAAACAAACAAACAAACAAACAAAAAAAACATACACAAAACCAAAATAAATGAGATTGATACATGCAATTATGGTCCATACAATTTCTGATGTTGTTTTTGCAAATAGCAACATTACGTTTTTTGAAATGAAACTAAAGATTCAGTCAGACTCCAGAGCCATTGGCAAATCTGTCTTCTAACCAGTTCATAGTGGAGCAATAGTTGTCTGAAGTAACTGTAATATTCAATTGCACTTTGATTTGACACCACAAACAAGAACGGGCCTGTTTGCTAGTGGGAGTTCTTTTCTGTTCAGTACAACATCACGGAGCCTCCAGATTTACACCCTGGCAGTCGGTGCAGACAACACCCTGTGCATGAGGGAGGCCGTCTCTGGGTCTATCTCGTCATCCGTTCAAGAAACCGGCCGAGAAATGAAGCAACTGTACTTCCTCAGGCCTTGATATGGAGGTTCAATGAAGGTTACACCTCACAGGAACATTGAAGGTAAAACAATGTGGGGTGGGGGAATACATAAATAACAAAAGCTAAATCCTTTTGTTGATGTCTTTCCAACTAAAGAACAATGTGGCCAAGTCTGTGCTACGGAACACAAACATGGAAACATAAAACATAGAAGAGAAAGAAATGGTTAGGTGAACTAGATGATTAGATTGTCTTACGTGACATCTGAACATTGGCCGGCTCGTAATGGTATAGGGTTCTATGTTAGAAACCACAGCAACAGTCATAGCGACTGACTATATCAGATATTGAGATACTCTATGAGGTCTATATTGTATTGCACATACACAAACAGGGAGCTAGAGGGAAAACACATTCAAGTTTGCATTAAAATAATGAATAAGAGATTCCCCGAATAACCCCGTAGATTGAGCAGGGTGAAAAGATCAACAACACCTGTACAGCTGAAGGTACAGGAAAAAAGAAAGTGACATTGAATATAAGGACAACAAGATATAGGCATCCCACGTCCAAAGAAGCAGCCTCGCTCTGCATCGGTGGTGTTCGCTTCGTAGTGTTCCTGGTGGCGGTCAGCGTGTTAAAGCAAAGTGCTGGGAGCTCCATTCGTTTCCTGCTGTGACCGTGTTACTTTCCTAAGCTTTTACACTCAAAGGGCCTTTCGGATTCAAAGTTAGGGCAGAGGACACTAGGAACAGTGGGTAACTATAGCGTTTCTGTTGCCATACGCCTTGCTATACGTGCTATAGCTGCAGATGCCTGTTCCCTGAAGAAACAGGGAGGGAGTAGTCAGTCAGTAGAAAGAGTGGGGGCAAACCAAACAAGGACCAATTCAAGTGTGTCGACCCGAGAGGGAGCAACATGCAAACACCAGGCAGCCACAGCATGCACGTGTGTGTGTGGCATGAAGACTCCCTTGTCACTAGGAGTGAGAACACGCACGCAAGCACACACAGCAGTGCACCTGTTGACGACATTGTCACCTTGACCATCAACGGCGAGGTGTTTGTGTCCAAAACCAATGACATGACAGAATTATCCTCACCGCCACTTTCCTCTCTTTTGGCTGGCTTAGCTTGACATTTCCCTTGGGGCGTGTACATGTAGGGCACCAACACGTGTGGTGGCTAGGCTACGGGAGCACACTCAGTACAGTACGTAGAACCACAGCGGAGCAGACGGCAGACAAATAGACAACGAGGCAGGACTCTGAGGGAACCGTCAAACCACCAAGACAACAGGAAAGCCACTGACCTGACAACTGTATCACCAAGACATAGAACCATGAATGTGTTTCTCCGTTCTGCTATTGAAGGGATCTTGTTTTGCTTGATCTACTTGAAAGATATGATTGGATTCCTACTATACTCCATAGGGCGCCTAACTAAAAATGCCACCAGACTACATAAACAAAAGCACAAAATGGTTCTTTGTCAGTAGAAAATACCAGACAGAGATCATTAAAAAGGCAGCAGTATAAGTTTGGATTTGTTCTAAGAAACACTTCCTGAATCTACAAGACAGAAGGCGTAGGCTAGCAGTACAACTAGCATTTTCCGAGATTTAGATTCCGTGTTTTTTTCTGTTTTTTTTACTTGAAGGCACACAAACTATCACGCCAGAATTATTATAATCTTCAGGTGTGCAAAAAAGCTGAGTTAAGATCATGTCCTTAAAAAATACAAAAAAATTATAATAATAATAAAAAAAAAAGGTTCTACCCTCTGGTTGAAGTTGTTTTTTTAGAGAAGACCACGGTTTCCAACGGAGTACCAGCGTAGACCCCTCTCCCCCCCCCCCTCCACTGAGTACAAAGGGGATGAAGGCTTTGCAGTGCAGAGTCCAGGGACACGGTCTGGTAGACATGTGCTTTACAACCAACGCAAAAATAACTCCTATTGGCACTTCAGCTCATGATAGTGCAGACAAAGGCAGAGACACGGGGTTTGTGCATGCGCACAAGGCGGGATGGATTTGCACTGTGCGCACGCCTGCCGCGTAACCGTCGGGGTGTTACGGTTGGTCTATGTGAAAGGGGGGGGGGGGGGTCTCCAGAGAGAGAGGAGGGCGTGTCGGCCGTACGGAGGAGAAGCAAGGTGGAGAATTCTCTGCCTGAAAATGACGACACTCAATGTATTCTAAAAAAGCAGCACTTCTTTGTGTGTGTGTGTGTGTGTGTGTGTGTGTATTGGGGGGTGTCTCCCTTTTGGTTCTGTCATTTCGTTTCGGTTATCGAGTCGCTCAAGTTCACGTTTCAAGATAAGCATCAACAAAAAGTATCCATTATGCGCGAGTTATACAGTTCAGAATCTGTGTTTCGCTGACCTCTTCTTCTTCAGTCGGAGGGGGTAGAGATGGCAGTGGGGGAAGAGGCAGGGGAAGGGGTTATGGGGGTGGCTGGGAAAGTGACTGCGGCCTGAGGGTTGACGATGACTTGGATGACAAAGTCCTTCTGAATCTTGGTGTCCTGGAGTCGGGTCTTGTCTGTCAGCAGCTTGCCCGAGAAGAACCAGCGCTGGTGGGCC
The DNA here is from genome assembly GCA_036024795.1 of Galaxias rostratus. NCBI lineage: Eukaryota > Metazoa > Chordata > Actinopteri > Galaxiiformes > Galaxiidae > Galaxias > Galaxias rostratus. The sequence continues at coordinate 10,470 of JAVQJS010041568.1, read as the reverse complement.
GCGTCGATATCCTCCTGGGCATGGAGCTGCTTCTTCAGCTGGCCGATGGAGTCCGCCATGCTAGCGCTAAGACGCAGGTCCTTGCCCGTTGACAGGCGCACCTAAGAAGAAATATCGGGGTCACATTCGATCAAACATCCCCTCTCACTCAGAGCCAAACTATAACTTCAGTTTGAAAAGCGAATAGATCTACAAGTGGACGTAAAAGCATGGCTTTAGCTGGGAGACTATGGCAGGGGCAGTACCTTGAGCTGGAACTCCTTCTTGGGGGCCACAGTGGGCTCAGGGCTGTCACTGGGGTCGTCGTCGCTACGCTCGGAGATCAGGTTGACAGGTGGTGCCAGGCAGTAGACTGGCAGCTGGTAGCGGTTCCCCAGTTCGTCGTAGCACTCTGTTAGCGTGCCTGAGTAGAGGGCATCAGACGAGCCTGTTGTCACTTAGCCTAACTACACCACAATGCTTGTGTGTGTGTGTGTGTGTGTGTGTGTGTGTGTGCGTGCGTGCGTGCGTGTGTGTGACCTCACCATGCGGCAGTGTGATGTTGGCTCCGTCCACAATGGCCTGGGCCAGCTCGTGGTCACTGCTCTCCAGGGCCACCGCGGCCGCCTTCAGGGCATCCCAGATCTCCTTGCGTCCCTCGAAGGCTGGCGCCGTGTCCCAGAACTCGTCCCTCTTGCTGCGCAGCTGGCCCTCTGTCATGGGGTAGTCGCTCTTCCACTTGGGCCGGTCCTTCCTCAGAGGCTCGTTGCGGCCTTAAACGGAAAGGCAGAGGGGAACAATGGACGTTTTCTTTGGGGTCAAGACAAGACTTTACAATTGTCTCGGTTGTTTTAGACGATTCACATCGGTAACACAGGACATGAGTAATTGATAGTTCACAAAAACACAATGGATCTCAGTATACAGCACATTCTCAGTGTATGACACGACAACACCACGTGACACCGACCTGGGGTCAAACATCCTCGGCTAAGCTCAGAGTACATCTGCTATAATAACTTTGAACAAGACAATAGTTAGAAATCAGCCGAGGGTGCGACGTCACGCCATGTTTATGGGAGAAACATGTTATCCAATGATAACATGCGCACTTGCCGAGCAGATCTTTGTACATGTGTGTGCGGTCGGAGCTGACCCATGATAACAGTGTCATGTCTGATAACAGAGTGCGGCTTGCTGAACTGCAAGCGGTCGCTGGCATACCCTGGATGCACATATAGATAATAAGACCGAAGGCGCCCTCCACACCACCACAGTCTGCCTTCACACTTCAGTCGGTGGCAATTTAGTCTGGCATAGTCAGCGAGGGTATAGGAGGTGGCATGACCACAGACACTCTCCCTCTAACTTCATGACTCCAGTCTTTTACTGGGCTCAATTCTACTTATAGTGGCTGCTCTTAATTACAAGGTAAGCCTTGACAACATGTTCACTTAGGTTAAAGGTGTATAGCATAAGACATTTGCTACACAGAACCACTATGCAGCTACAGACTGCATCAACCAGATAGAGAACATTTTCATTGAGGGTGTACATCTTCTACAACATATCTTAGAAAAATGACTCCACTCAAAGAGGCGACTAACGTGATAAAACATGCCAGGCATGTCTACATAGCTGTGGCTTTGCCCCCCACCAAAGCAAACTCTCGGTTACGGAAGCCAGAGCATCATCCCTCTGGGCAAATGGGGGACCACACCATTAACCCCTCGGATGGTAACGCAAAATGCCCCGAACCTATGTAAGCACCTGATTTGCAGTGATGTCCACTGTGGGTCAAAGTCTCATATCATAGAGCACCCCGGGAATCACAGCAGCCAGGTGAACCATTAAGGGAAAGCACAAGACCTGTAACGGCTCTGTGGATTTGCATGATGGGGCAGAGGGCGGGAGCAGCAGATAGCATTCCTTAACATTCTGAGGGAGTTGTTTGCACAAATCAAGTAGGGAGGGAGAAGGGCAGACTAGGAGGGTTCTTCTACATAGTGATTCACATTCCGTGTGGCAACCTCGATGAGGCACAGTGTGTCATTCAAGTTCCTGCTGTCTCAGAACCGCTGGCTCGGAACCAGGGCAACAGATAGCAAAACTTACGGTGAGAACAGCTTGGAGAAACGAGCTGTTCTTACGTTGTCAAAGACACAATAGGGAAAGGATTCAGAGCTCCAATTCAATTTCAAAAAGAGTTTGGGAAGGTGCAGGTGGGGGGGGAGTGACCTAGGTTACCCCCTGTCATCATAGTATAAATTTAGAAAGAGGTCATTCTGGGTGTGTAATATGCATGAAGCACACAGCAGCTCTAGATCTGTCTCTACATGAAACCATAGCCTTTCCCAGCACCAAATAAGCCAGGCCAGCCAAGTACTCTACAGCATGTGCAGTTGAATGGAGCAGCTTATCCTCAATGCTAGCTCCTGGCTGTGTCTCCACCAACCAGTCTGGCTCAGAAGAGACGTCCTCAAGTGGTTAAAATGGCTGAAAAATCACACATGCCTCAGTTGGCCAGTGCAAGTTGTTGTGTCAGCAAATTTGAATAACATGGCACTTAACAAGTTGAGCTACAGTTCCTAAGTGCAGACCAAAAAGCCTATAGACAAAGGAATCAAAGACAGTAGCCTAAACCAGCGTTTCCAAACCAGTGTACCATCAGACATCAAGTATGTTGGGGCAACTTTGCAAAAGTCACATGAGGGAACGACAAACAAATGTTTCGTATTCAGTTTGATTTAGATTTACATCTGGGGTGTGACCCAGAAGAGAAATGCTTATGCAAACTTATGTGCCTCGACGGGTTGGAAAGGTTGGAAAATGCTGGCCTAAACAACCCAATCAAGCAAGACAACGGTACTTCTGACAACAGAAATTGCAATGACAGACCTGAACAATACCTTGCAGAAACAAAAAGACAGTTGCCAAGTACCCAAAAGGTCTGCTTTCCTACAACAAATTATTTATAGTGCAGGCAGCTTACGAGGAGTAATCGAGTGGACGTGAGGTGGTGTAGGATTGGCAGTGGGAGTGGTGTGAGCACAGGCTGGGCCTGGGTCTTCCTAGGTAGCCGCCACTCAAATAGAGTGCTGTTGGAGTGCTCAGGGTGTTAAGCCATTGAGGCAGATGGGATGAGATATAAAGCTGGGTATATGACCAAAAGGCCATGAGATTATAACTTGTGCTGGACACCCCATCCAGAAGGGAGCTGTGCTTTGTGTTAGGTCAATCAAATATCTTGACAGTAAACCCTCAGCCAAAACCAGATTGGCAATCTTATCACTGTTCTGAGAAATAAAACTCCTATCACCCCACGTTCTGCAGCTAGAGATAAAGTTCTCGACAAGCCTTGCCTCAGTGCCAAGCATTAAAACCAGCACAATGTAAAATATAGATCTGGTGATCTTGAAAAGCAACAAGACCAAGGCCAATCTTGATGCGGGCGTAGTAGTTTGTTGTCACACCAATTCTATGTCAACAGACAATCCACTCTGCATTATGAATCATCTGTTGCCTTATGCTCCACAGGATTTGGATTAAAATTCCCTGAAGTATCTGACCCAAGTCGTTTTCCATCATCCATACACTTGATAATAGGAGAGGAGAAGAAATTTTAAACTAAATAAGTTATATTTTCTGTAACCCAGAAAAGGCTGAACGATATATAGCCCCTTGGCTCTAATCAAAACCCTAAGTTTATAGTCTAAGACATTATATGCGCTAGTTCAAAACCATGTGGCGCCTGCATCATTAGACTCCTCGTAAATTTAACATTTACAGTGGCTAAGTGCTTTGACAACACATTCCCCTAGTCACCTTAGAGCCAACTAGCTGTTAACACTCAAGCATGGTAGCTTGCAACTGTTTATCCATCACCTTATTTTACAATTGAACAAGGTAGGTTTCACTAATGTATTGTGATTTGTGTCTCAAGTCTCATTAGATAATTATAAGCCTTAAAGGTGAGTGAGTCATTAAGTTCAAAACGCCTTAAAGACAGGCCTACTTAAATTAAAATACTATAAAACTAATTACTAGATTTTTTTTCCCTCTAGCAGCATCAAAAACTATCTGGTTTAGGCATAACATTAACGCTATAGATGTGTTAGACACCTATTAACTATGCAATATGACATTAATAAGGGAGTAACTGGTTTATCACTGAACTAACATGGGAGAAGAGGTACATTTGTAAAAGCAAACTCTCTTGTTCCTTCTCTTCATCACGGCCTAGTTATAAGACAAGCCATTAAACGTTAATCGCAAGGTGGGGTGGGGAAATGTTGCCTGTGATGGACTAATGCAAAACGAAGCCAAGCTCAGGGGAAAGGTTAGTCTGCGATTCTCTCAGTCATCGCCGCATGCCCAGTATTTCAGTCTTACCTCCACGTTTCCTATGTCCCCTTCCACCATTCCTGGAAGAGCCAGGAGTGTCTTCGCGTTCTCTCCCGACACATCCTCCCATGGTAGCTTCCAAGCTGTATCCAATGGCTAACTCTGTAGGGGACCCATTGTAAAAGCCACGTCCAGGCTATGTCCAAGCAAGGCGTTGCAGATCCACGGAGCAAAATATAGCAAGTCTTGAGATGGCATCAACATGAATTTTAGCCAGGCAGTTTGCCAAGTGCTAGCTAGCAGGCTATCTATCTGTAGTTATCAGTTTATTATTGTTTAACGCGATCCAACATTCCAAATTGAACTCGTCACGTGTATCCGTAAAAAGTAAGTTAGCTCTCATGAGCAGCAAGTCATTTTCACATAGCAAATACGTTTCAATTATAAAATATGCACATTACTTGAAAGCACCTTTCACTAATGAGACTCTCATCTATCAACATTGGTGGTCAACATACATTTAGAGAGGGAGCTGGCTCGCGCACCTTGCAGCTTTCTTTTAGCTCGTCAGCTAGCGGCGTTAGCGGCAGAGGGCCAGCTAGCTAGATTTAGATGAGAAATAGTATATAAACTTCACCGCAGTCGGTATTATGTTATTATAGAGAATTCCAGCTGGTATTTTCTGGCCAGCTGTGTAATTTTGAACATTTAAAAATGTCCAATGTGTTTAAATCCATTCCCTTCCTGGTATGATAGCGAGAGTGAGGAAAGCTAGAAAAGCATACAACTTTTTATGGCTGCGCGTCCCCGATGCAGGTATCAGATTATCTCACGTCATCATGACTAAAACTGTAAAAAAGCAACAATGTGTACATTTCTCACAGTTTAAATATATAATTTAGTTAGATCCATCTTAATTTTTTTGCAAACGCTCAAAATCAACACATAATGGTATTTTGGCTTAAAGCAATACAAAACTGTAATATTACATTGATTTGTAGCCCAACCTTAATATTTTGTCATTCAGTAAAATTAACATTCACGCAATGTGAAAGGTGGCTGTCATAAAACGTAAAACGTACACTTGTACTGTTATTCACTTGCAAAAATTGGACACTTTCTGGCAAATTAGGAAACAACTTTTCACGCATGCTCAATTCTCTTCAACCAACCAAGACATGATGGCTGCGGACAATGTCTTACTACTGGGGCTAGTAGAGGAATTTGTTTCAGGACAACAAGACAGCAAGGCTACGGACACAGCATCAGGTAGTTAGTTATATACTACACTAGCCAACACCATCATGGATTATGTCAAATAACTAAATGTCAAGAAAGATGATTTATACAGTCAGCGTGCATCATGCGCGGCATAGCGCATACCAGATTGACATCTGGCTAGCAAACTAGCTAGTAGCAGCACAACAGCTACTCAAAGCTTTCAACATCCTTTCTAAAACCGCATGCTACAGCAAACCACACAAATCAACAAGGTCTTTTCACTTTACCATGATCTAAGTGTATCGTTGTGAGACTGTGAATGTAATATGCGTACCATGCTAGTTACCTTGCATCCTTTGCTTGACTTTATGCAGTTGTGAAACTCGCCTGTCATTGAACTCTGGACTGTGTGAACCCCTTGTCTTGACAGAACGTGGCCTAGCCCCTAAGATATTATATGTAGCCAACATTAGTTAAGCTTTTTATGTCGTTTATAGCTAGCTAGTCATTGTGTTGACCCCAATCTGTTCAATGTCTGTTTTTTTACCTTTAAGGTCTCAAAGCTGGACAGTTTACAATTTTGCAGTTGGTTGAAGCATTGGGGTAAAGTATAATCAAATTAGCATTTATTTCATGACTGCAATTAGTATGATCCATTATATCTGCGGTACTTAAATTCTACTAACATAAGCCTGATCTAGTTAACAATCATACTTTAACTGTATTCCTCTAGCCTTTTTCTCATATAAGACGGTTACAGGAGAACATACATGTGATATGTACAATCACTGATCATATTCTCATCTATGAACAGACTCAGCCTTACCAGCTCCGTGCCTCAGACACGAGCTAGAGGAGTCCAGCTGCTTTCCCAAGTCCTACAGGAGTGTTACGTCGACCTCTCAGAAAAAGAAGGTTGTTCTATTCTATTCTATTCTATTCTATTCTATTCTATTCTATTCTACTCTTTTCTATCTTATAAGGGATCCCGGTCCCTTCACAAAGTTAGTAATAACTTCTTAAATAATCCATTTAGAATGAAACAAGCATATTCCCAAAAGTTATGACTATATTAAACATAATCATGCAGTTATTTAAAAAAAAATAAAAAAAATAAATGTATTTGGTAAGTCACTCAGTTATCTTGTGCGCAGTAAATTCAGTCACTAAGCAGTCACACAAACCAATCACACCCAACCTGCAGGCATAACATACACCTGTCAGTCTGTGATATTTCAATATTTACTGTGTTTGTTCTTTGTTCGACCTCTTCAGTGGAGGTCCTTTTAGCTTTCCTTGAAAACAGACTTAAGGACCACTATGTTATCACTCCGTACGTCCTACTGGGACTTAACGCACTGGTGAGTTTCTTAACCACAGACTTAAATGATCTTGCCTTTCCATCTTTAACGTTTAGGAAATCCCGTACGCCACAGTTTAAGTAAAATGATCCATGTGCAAAGCCATTTTTGTATCTCATGCCTTAAACAAGAATTTAATTATCCTTCCCTGTCAGACAAAATGCACAGTTTTGCCTCCTGGGTCAGCGGTGTCCATTCTAAAGTCCGTCTTTCAAGACGTTCACGTGCAGGTATGACATCCAATGCACATCCTTTCGTTTGCCTGATGCCATATCGGATTACAGCTGCTGATTTGTTTTTTTTATGTATTCTTTTCGGTTATAGGCAATCCTTGTTATGTCTAGCCATATCTTGTTATTTTTTGACAGTGATAGGATACATAGAAATGGCACCTTTTGCTCTTTCCCTCAGTCAATGATGCTGACAGAGCGAGCGTGTGTTTACAACATGCTTCTCAATTTAATGGACTCCAGGGAAACGGGTATGAACCATGTGATATGTTGGTTTGGTGAAACCTGAAAGTAGATAAAAAAACTTACTTTGCATAAAAGTATGCTTTGTCAAAGGCATGCCTTTAACTTCCTCTTGTCTGTTATTTAATAAGTAGCGCATTTGAATATCTTTCTTTGGTATATGTGTATAAATGAGTCATAAGGTATCCCCGTTTTCACAGAACTGAAGGGTTTGGGTCCCAACTTTGTTTTTGGCTTTGTCCAATCAATGGATGGAGAGAGGGACCCGCGAAACCTGCTTCTGGCCTTCCAAATTGCAAGAAATATCATTCAGAGGGGCTACAATTTGGGTGAACACGCACACTTTTACATGCTTAATCTATTTCTTGTTTTTTCTCAGAGACACTGCTACACATGCTCAAAACGTTCTCGTCTGAATATATTTTTTTAAATATATATAAATAGTTTAAAGCGCATCCATTGCAGTTGCATGTTTTAATATCCTGTGTGTGTCTCTCTCCCTCCCAAAGGTAAATTCACAGAGGAGCTATTTGAAGTGACGTCCTGCTATTTCCCTATACACTTCAGCCCTGTAAGTCCTTGTTTACTCAGCCGCTGAGTGTGGATGCAATGGCATTGTTGCCTGTCAGCCAAGAAGGAGTAATATTGATCTAGCAAACTGTACAATGACATTTGCATTGTACACAGTCTGTTTATAGGACATAGTCTTCCTCTTACCTGGTATAACCCCCTGCTTGAGATGATTGTTGTGGTTACAACTTTTACTCTTTTGGTTTGGTCACTATATTCCAACCAAATCAGCAGGCTGTCCAATATTTAAATATTTAACAGACGGTGTATTTATGTATACAGTATATGTTAGTACATTTTCTGGAAAAATTACAAGTTTCCGATGTTTGTTTATCGATCCTAAACCATGTTTGTCCCTGTGCGCTCCACCAGCCCCCCAATGACCCCCATGGTATCACCCAGGAGGAGCTAATCCTAACCCTTCGGTCTGTGCTATGTGGAACTCCACGCTTTGCTGAGGTAGACTACATCAATGCAGTACTAAAACTAAGCAGTTTATCTCAGCTTTATGCAGAGATGCGATTGTAATCAAAACTTCCATTTGTCTTTTTAATTAAAAAAATTGGATCGTTGGGCAAATCATTTTTTTTCAATGAGTGAATGCACACTCCAATATGTTATGTATTTTGGCCCATATGCACATGTTGGCATGATTGCGTGATGCATGGATGTAATTGCTTTGACAGTTCCTGTTGCCTCTCATTATTGAGAAGTTGGACTCAGACGTTCAGAGTGCCAAGCTGGACTCCTTACAAACCCTGGTAGGAACCTCGGCCTCAGTGTCTCTCAGTGGAGTTTTCAAACAATTTTCTTTACATATTGTCAAATGTACCTGTTTGAAATCTCTAAATTCTGAATTGCAGGTTGCCTGTGTGGCTTTGTATGAACATAAAGATGTTGCAGAGTTCTTACCAGGCCTCTGGGCTTCTTTGCGCAGAGAGGTACGTTTCAAAGGTGCCACAAAGGGCCTACTGTGCTTCTTTCATTACACAAAAGAATGCCTTTGTTTGCCAGTTGTGGGTCAATATGGTTATCTTTCTTATGCAAAGTCCTTTGTTGGAGCTCATTTGTGTAATGTGCTATTTTGCTATATTCACAAGAGCCGGCCCCCTGTCACCCTCTCGCTCTACCTTTGTGTAGGTGTTCCAGACGGCTAGTGAGAGAGTGGAGTCTGCCGGCCTAGCAGCTCTCAGCGCACTGACCGCCTGTCTGTCTCGCTCCGTCATCAGCTCGGAGTCTGAAGACTTCCTCAATGGCTTCTTGGACCTGGTCCTCAAAGGTATGCTTATCGTCCATGCCTCCCTAGGTGGGAAAGTCTGGGATGAAGCAGCCAAATCCTAGTATTAACGCACTGTCTTCAAGCAATGGTAAGATATGCAGATCACTCTTGTAAATTGATCTGTGACTATGTGTGTGCATCGTCCATCCTCCAGACTGCAGGCATCACCTGTGCGAGCCGGACTTGAAGCTGGTCTGGCCCAGTGCTAAGCTGCTTCAGGCTGCCTCTAGCGCCTCCTACCGAGCCAGCCATATCTTAGCAGCCTCCGTCATGCCCTCCCTGGTGGAGCAGTACAACAGCAGGACACAGGTGACCCACAGCACCGTCGTCTATTCCTCTATGACAGGGCGATGGCGTCCCAAGGGAATGAGTCCCTGTGTGTCGTTGAATGCTGTCACGTGGTTTCATTGTGTCTCATGTCTTGCCAAATCGCAAAACCCACCTGACTTTCTGTCTCCTGGTTGTTCTTGGTAGTCCTAGCCCCTTGTCTAAATGTTCTCATAGATAGATTAGACTCTCTTGTTGATTTCTAGTGTGCTCAAAGGCGTACGCTGTTAGAAGTGCTTCAAGGCTTTATCCAACCAAACAAATCGACGCGGTCAACAGAGGAAGGTGAGCGTGACGGTCTTCAAAGTCTCATGTTGCTCCTTGTCTTCCGTTCATCCTTGTTGTCTCACTGCCTGTTGGGTGGTTTGTGTTGTGACGTCCCTGCCTGACGTTGTGGGACGCTGTGGACTGTTTCTATACGAGGCTATTCAAACTTGGCCAGCCAAGCACAAGAAGATTGTGCTCTAGCCAATTAAATAGTGCCCTGTTCGTCAATTTCTTCTTAATTAATATTCACCTTTAAACGCCTTTCTGTTTGCCTTTTCTGGACCTTGCTGTTTACATTTTGTTCCCCTTCCAGAGAGTGTGTGGCAGGACTTCCGTCAGCCTCTGTGCAGTATAGTGTTTTCTGCCTTGGCTGAGAGCAATGCTGGTCTACAAATCACGGCCACACGTGTGCTCACCGCGTTGGGCCAACAGAAAGGTAATAATAATAATTAATAATTCATTTTATTTATATAGCGCTTTTCTGACACCCAAAGTCGCTTTACAAAATAAACATTACAGGACAAAAAAATTTTTTTACTATAAAGATGGAGTAACAAATAGACAGACGAGAGAATAACAAAGACAACAACAACAGTTCTAACTAGAAGTATGACACAAAATTAGAAGATCCCTGGAGTGGATTCTAAAC
>JAVQJS010041539.1:0-28900 GCA_036024795.1 Galaxias rostratus | reverse complement strand
GATTGGCGATCTGTCCAGGGTGTACCCCGCCTCTCGCCCTAAGTCAGCTGGGATAGGCTCCAGCCCCCCCGCGACCCTGCATAGGATAAGCGGTTCTGACAATGGATGGATGGATGGTTTGTGATGTTCTTGGGGTATCCTGTGACTGACAGACAGACAGGCAGACAAGTAGTAAAGCAGATAGACAGACCGGTCAGTAACCATGCAGATAGAAGGATAAGTAAAGGTAAAGACACATGTAGACAGACCAGACACACAGACAAACTTTGAGTGAGCCTTGAGACTACAGCAACATAGAACTGGTGGCTCTGCTGCTGCCGTTATATGTCTCCTTGGTTCCAGGTGGCCCTGTGCCCGACCACTGCAGGGGAACATTCCATGCAAAGGGCAGGAGTAGAGAGACGATGGTGGTGGTGGTGGTGGTGGTGGGGGGCTTTCTTTATGTATCCAGTCCCTCTCGATTGTCAGGGGTTTAGATGAGACTCCCTGACCTTATATATTCCTCTCAGCAACTCTGTTTCAGACAAACATAATTATAGCACAGCTTGTTTCAAAACCGGCAAATGGCATACAAGCCAATGCAACTGTAATGTTAGAAGGATAGGAATATCCCTACACATCTAGGCATGTCCACTCACAGAAACAAACAGAGCAAAAGGAGGGAAAGCTATCCTGGATGTCTTGAAAGTGAGTTATCCTCTTTTTGGCCTTTGAGGAGCTCGTAACCCTATATCCCGGCTGCTGAGATGGCAGAATGGACTCCACCCTGTCCTTTGGATTTCCCCCCTGAAGCATTGGGACCTTTCTTCCTCTATGTGTGTGTTTGTGGAACTGCTGGCCAGGCTGGAGGTCAGGCTGCGGGTACTGGAGCAAATAATCTTTGGCTGGGGTGTGCTGACGTGCATGTGAGGGAGCCACGCACCCTGCTCTCTCGCCTTCTTCCTCTCTCTCGACGTGCACGACTCTCTTCACTGCCAAATAACGGGCTTTCCTTTCCTCCAATCTCTCACCTTTCAACCTACAGAACTGCTCCACAGCTCCCCCTTACCCGTTTCTGCACCTCAACAAACCGTGCTTGTGACCACAACTTTAAACGGAGTCATAAACCAAGGAACTATTGGGAAATAAAGTGAAGGTCACTCTTGCAATGGCCAGGAGAGTTTGCTAGTGGGGAATCTCTCTCCCAAGAGGAGATGGTCAAACCAAGCATATTTGGAAGTAACCACAATGTCTTTCAATTAGATATGTGGCTGAAAGCTGCTGTGGAACATAGTCCTGGCATAGTGTAATCACCAAGGGAGAGGATGGAAAACTGCTGGACAGGTTTGGCTCGCTGCATGAGTGCACACGGTATTAGTGCCCTCTTTGACTAGAGGGGTGGGAGGTTACACAGAATGTATCATCACAAAAGCAGATGAGATTCATAGCAATAAAGAGTTTGTACTTCTGTAAGCGTTCTGTTTGTCATGTTATGTGTGAGTGTGTGTGTGAGTGCGCGTGTGTGTGATCCTCCACATACTCAAGTGAATATATCTGTGTTCTGTAAAATCCCCCCTGCAGGTCATGCCCCCAGCTTATTTCTCCAGACCTTCTTGTCACAACTTTTCAGAAGCAGGCAAACTGTCTAACTAGCAGCCTAACTATTTGTTCAGAGCTTAGGGGCTCATCCGACTCCTCTAAAACTAGTGGAGCCCCTCCTACCCTTGTGACTACTGGCATGCAGGCCCACCAAATTGATCCAGATATGCACTGATTGAGTGTGTGAGGAGGTGCTTTCCTCTCTGTCCCCATCCTGCTCCTGCAGACTCTAACAGACTTGAAGTGGTATTTCCTGTGGGCGGGGTGAAAGAAGCAGGGACATTCTTGGGCCAGGCACCTTCATTTCCTGTCTATGTTCGCACCCTGTTGCAAAAATGGTCTCTTTCTCTCTCGCTCTCCTGATGGCCAACACTTATTTTCCGAAGAGGTTACTAGGCTTTTTGTAAAAATTGCTGTCCCTGTCTATGGGTGCCTGTAGGTATGGCATACCAAGTGAGGCTGTTTGGCAGGCAACGAGTCAACCACCTACACGCAAACAAGATAGAAAGCTATGTTTGAAAGCACTCACACCATGTTTTACATGGAGTACTTTTTGTAAATCATATCTAAAACATAATTGTGACCTATGTTGAAAACCAAAAAATTGTCATAAGAATATCGCCTTAAAAGCATGAGGATTGCTACTCCCTACAGCACCACTCACAGTCTGAGAAAGGGAACATATGTACCGTTCAGGCCAAAATTATTAGCCCCCTTGTGAAATCAGACAAAACACTTGATTTCTCTTTAGAAATGAACATTTACAAAAAGTGTTTATAGTGTACTTGTTTCCAAAATAATAGAAAAAATGTCCACCAAGTTTGATGAGGGTATTTTGTTGATGCACTGAGTTGAAACAAAAAACGGCAAAAAATTACACGTCCATGATTATTAGCCCCCTGGCCATTACTAATCAATAGTGTACCATTTCGGAACCACAACTGACAACAACCTCTTAGAGTCGTTTTTTACAAGGTTGCTACAGGTTTTGAAGGATTTTGGCCCATTCTTCCATTGCAAATAGTTCCAGCTGGTCCAAATTGTGTGGTTTTTGAGCATGGGCATTCACTTTGAGCACTCACAGATTCTTAATGGGATAAAGATCTACGTGGGCCACTCCAGCACCTTGGTCTTAGTGTCCTTAAGGCGCTGTTGGACAAATTTGAATACATGCTTTGGGTCATTGTTTGTCCAGACCCAGTAACAACCTCACCCAGGACTAAGAGCAAATTTATTCATATTATTCCTCAAAATATCTACATTAGTTTCTTATTTAATGATGCTATGCAAAACAGCTCCACAGCATAAAGCTTCCACTACCATGTTTAACTGTGGGAACTGTGCTCCTAGAGTTGAATTTGTCTTTGTGAATTTCGCAATGATGCAACGTACAGCAGTTCCAGACACTGTGAAACATATGGAAGCAACAGTATAGCCTTTCCCCTTATGAGCCTCCACTATCTTCTTTTTGACTTAAAGGCTGATTTTGATTATTTTTGGCATGGTGACTAAGAGTAGTATGGTCCCTCTCAATAAGGTGTTCTAGTTCCCTGTCTCTTGGAGTCCTATAATGCTGATTGAAAGCTCAAGTGTGGATGGGAAGCTGATTCGTTGATTAGAAGTAATTTGAAAGCTTATTGGTTGATTGGATGTGTTTTGAAAGCAAAAAAAAAACACGGGCCAATATTTTTTGACTGACCCATTTCAACTAATTTGATACAAAGGAAGGCTAAAGAAACACTAGTTTTATCTTAAAAAATTTACCAAAAGCTACTAAATACCACTGGTGAATGCTTGATTATGTCAAGTTTATCAATGCTGCAAACATTGGGAAGAATTTTAGAAAAATGTTCCTTAACGTCTAGGGGTTCAATCATATTGACCTCAACTGTATGTAAGCAAGCCCAAGCTGTGAAGCCCTGTGCCGTGTCAGTATTGCTCAGTCATTACCTGCTAGATATACTCTACACAAGGGGGAAAGATTAACCAACTCACGCTTTGCCAACCCCTGCCTCAGCCTGGCTCCCCCCTCTCCTCTTACGTGTTCTGGGTCCCATGTGCTCTTCACAGTCCCATCCATGACCGGAATGTTCTCAACTTCGTGCCTGTCATGCCAGTCCGTGGTGTCCCATGGTGTTGGCCCCCCCAGGCTTGGGAGCATATTAGGGAAGGTGTCGCAGGCTACACCCTGGGAAGTGGACAGCTGCACCAACAGGCGGATAGGCCAAGCAGTTGGTCGGAGGAAATCGATTTGGTGGCTTTCTTAAGGCTTCCCCTTACTTAGTCACTTGGAGATTTTAGAGGAGTTCACAACGATGGTACGGAAAGAAAAATAATGACTTTCAAGAAAGGGGCAATTTTAATGAGTGTATTTGATAATAAATGGTTGACACTGAACCAACAAACCAAACATTGATTATGAAGGAAATTAAAAGGGGTCTTTAGGTAAATTATATATCAGTTCAGCTCAAAAGTTCAAGCAACTACTGCATAATTAAGTCAGCACCTTTTAACGTTCAACCAAATGTCTTTGGTCATACTGCCCTCTAATGGCTTAACCTGGGTAATAACAAGGAGGACAAAAGGACTCTTTGACAAAGGGAAAAAACGAATCATTATGATATGTTTACAAATAAACAGATGGGACTTGCATCATCCATGGTCCATTATACTCTGGTGGTTGTGCAGAGTAGTATGATGCATGGTGTTGCAAATGTTTATGATGAAGCTCTAGTCCTGTTCCCAAAGCGAGTTGAGCAGCTCAATCTGTTCAGCATACCCAAAGCCAGGCCTGTTAGAGCAAAACAAATAGCATATAAAAAGAAAGCACACAACCGAATATCTGCAGTTGACCACTTAGCGTTTGTCTCAACATACCCACAGCTTAAATTCTGCTTATCAGTATTCTACCCATTAAGCATAAATACCGGCAGTTACTTATATGGCCCGCCACCCTTTGTTTTTCTGAAACCCTGTGGGATGTCACTTTAAATACTATTAGCCCAAAGCCCTTCCTTCTCTCTTTCTCTCTCTCTCACCGCCCAGGTGTCTCCAGGATTAATGGGATGTTGTCCAGCCTGGGCTCGTTCATAATGTCGCGGAATGCCGTAATTCCAATCTGGCCCATCCCAATGTCTTCATGGCGATCCAGGTGACAACCCAGCTTCCCTGTTATTCGTTCATCATAGACAGAGAAAGAGAGGCATTTTGAAAACATTTGTTCATACTCCATCAGTCCCACTTTAAAGACAAGGGGAAAAACATGATCAAAGGATTTTGAAGTGTTGGTGTACTTTTATCAATTTCCCCAACTAAGGCCCACTGCAGGATTCCCAAAGTTCACCTTTAGAGTCATTGAGATGGAGGGCCCGGAGGTACTGTAGTCCCACCGACTGGTCAAACAACCTCAGCATGAAGCTCACCCCTCCCACCGCAGACAGGTCATAGCCTGCAAAACAGTGACCCAATATCTAATTCCTTTCAGTGGGTTACACATTTCATGGCTGCCCCGATAAGGGACTACTATTCACAGAAAGGGTGTGCGATAGCCTATGATAACACGTTTACAGTCCTTTCTCCCTTTGTGATGCTCACCGGCAGCAAAGGCATGGCAGGTGTCCAGGCACACTCCCATTCTGGTCTGGTCCCGCACCCTGTCGATTATGCTCTTCAGCTCAGAGAAGTGTCCTCCAATCGTGCTGCCCTGGCCACTCATATTCTCCAGCACTGAGAGAGTATGAGACGCAGAGAGAGTATGAGACGCAGAGAGAGAGAGAGAGAGAGAGAGAGAGAGAGAGAGAGAGAGAGAGATAATGAGCAAGATAGGGAAATAAACATTAAGGGTAATAAGGAACAAGATGGATAAAAGGATTCACGCACGCATGCACACACGCACAGAGAGAGAGTGCTAGTCTTGTTTAGACAAATATAGGTGGGTAGAAACTGATGTAAACACAGTCACATCCCCCTGTACCTGTAACAACAGCAGGGGTCTGCTGATGGGCATGGTTGATGGCCTGGGCAATCTTCTCCACACACTGCTCGGTGGTGATGATGCCCAGGGAGGAGCCAGGGTGGAAATTGTACAGGCTAAGGCCCAGCGCGCTGCAGCGACTCAACTCATCCAGCAGCATGGCCTGACTCTTCACAAACACATCTGGAGGGTTGGGTCGGAGACAGACGAGAGAGCGAGAGACCAAAGTAGGAGGACAATTTTGCTGCAGTGTTCAAATCGTTTGAAAGTGATCTGTCACATTTAGTCCTTGAATGTTGTAGGATAGTGCCAGTTGCTTAGACAGAACACCCACCCTCCTTGGGAGAGCCACAGTTCATCAGGTAGGATCCGTGTGGCAGGATGATGCCGGGATCCACTCCTCCTCGGACACACTGCTCACGGAACCTTGCTGCGGCATAAGATTCCAAAACGGGTCTCTTCCACGATCTCTGAGAGCCCAGAAACAAAGCAAAACTACGAGCCCCAATCTTCACACTTGACTCCACTGCTTTCCATATCCCACCTGGAAAGGAAAGGTGCACTTTAAGAGCATGCTCCACCTGTATTAATTCCTAATGTGTGTAAACACTCCCAAGTTTCCTATGTTCAATAGCCTCCATTTTCATTTAAGCAAGTCCCTAAACAAGCAAAATGCACAAGCATATGGATGTTTCTAGTAGATAGTTTGGGTTGGAGACTCATTTTAATTGGACAGAAAAAAAGGCCCTACATACTTTGACTTTATACCACAGCATACCTTGTATGCTGACATGTGCACCGAGGTATTTGGGATTGTCCCGTTTCTGTCTTTTTGTAATATGTCTCTCCTCATTTATCCCATCCTCAGCAGGTTTATATCTTACCCCATGATCACCCTGTCCCTTCTCCTGTCTTCCTTCCATAGTTTTAGCGTTTTTAAAAAAATAAAAAAAAACTGGTGAAATGTAAGAACTGTGCTGATTACAAAAATTAGTAACGGCGCGTTAGAGTGAGCAAAACGTGGAGTCATCTGGGTTTTGAAGTTTTCATGAAGGTCAATAATATTCTTTGCACACACCCCCTACTGGTTGCAGGACAACAAGCATCCTTGAGCACTAGCTGACCAGAGACACTTCTGCAACTGAGCACTCAGCAAAATGGCCGATCGTCAAACAACTGACTTCACAGCGCTTTCAAATTCGAGATAATTCGTCAGCAAATTTGGTTCACAATATCATAGTACTTATTTACAAGTTATACGCCTACGACTAGTTTATTTCGTTTACTGCGACATATTTGATTATCTGTTAAGGCGTTACTGTTCAAGTAGCTAACGTTAGCTAGCCTCGTATGCCTCAAAAAAAGCTTTTGCACTGAAGCACTTTAGCTAGCTAGCACGCTAGCTGTATTTCTTATGTGATTCCTGAGGTAAGTGGCTAATGTCACGTTTTTTTAAGTCCATTATCTCGAAGAGCATTTCGCTATGGTATGCATGCATTAGTTTTGTTGTAATTTTAGTAGGCTAACGTTACCTGTTCACTTTTCATATAACGTTTTTCAGGCATACTGCATGTCAAACGCAGCTAATGTGTCGTTAGCTAACGCTAGCCAGGCAACTCCAGTCAGCTTAGCTTCTGGTTAACGTTAGCTCATGCGCGAGAATTTATGGCTCCATCTATGTTCTGGTATTTTAGTGATTACAAACTTTAATTGCGGTGTTTGCATAGTAGCATAGGTTTTTTTCAGTACTACGTAGTCGAACAGTTTGAGAAAATGAACGTACCGTGTGGACATATTAATGATCTAGCAACGTAAGCTCACGTTAATTGATTTAATTCTGACTATAGTCTGCGCGCGACAGTCATTTCGTTTCGCGTATACGGTTGCAGACAGAACAGTAAGGTGATTTCTATCCAACTAAAACCAGCGTTGGCTAGCGGAGTAGTATCTTCGTGGTTTTACTGGCAATACGTAGTTTTTCTTGTAGAATTTCTTACCCAATTTAGCTTACACAGTAATTTCATAATGCATTCGTGGCTAATTAACGCTGTGTCTTAGGAGGCTAACGAACTCCAAGTTGTATCGAAAAACCTTTGACTAATCTCGCTGTTGTGCATTCTCCAACATGATTACCTCTTGCATTTAATCAACTTACAAATAATGCTAAATTCTATCGACACTTTTCTATTTACGGCAATTTTACTTTATATTGTGATGTCAATATTTCTATTTAGAATGATCATGGCTGCAAAGTTTCCATATTTAGCATGCCGTAGTCATCTTTAAGTGACTTTGGCTGATTTTACTTTGCTCTTTATCATTAACTTTTCGTTTGCGTAAATTTTTTAGCTACATTACCTTTTGACATTTAAATACATGTAGCGTTAGCAACGTTGCACTGCATCTATAAACTGACTTTGCATTCTGAGTTTTCGGCCTCACGTTAACACCAGAAGCATTCAGGTCAACGAATAGTTAAATTTACAAGCTAGGTCCCCGTTTCGTTTTCCTGTGTCGTTTTCAGATGTCCACCATGACCTGTGATAGGATACGTATTAAACCGTATAAACAGGCTTTAGATTATTTAATGTGTTTGTGATCAATATCACACAGGAACAAAACTCTGCTAATGCCAAACCTTGTTTAAGATTATTATGATTTAAATGTATGCCTTGCCATGAGTTTTGAGTCATCTTTGTCTGATAAGCCATCTCACAAAAATTTGCCTCTCCAGCTTATGGTTAGACTGTACATTGGGCATTGGCTCAAAGACTTGAAATGATGAACAAGTTTAAAAATTATGTGCATTGATATGATGAACAAGCTTAGAATTACGTGCAGGTTAAGGTTTGGTTTAAGTAAAATACTGTTTGGTGAACCTGTTTGCACTGCAAGTGCTGTGGTTCTAGCATGCTTTATCCATTCAATCATGAATCATAAAATTACTGAAAGATAGGTTGCCCAGTTCTTTATTCCCCTCATTTCATGTGGACTTAATTTAGTGCAATTGTAGATGTTTGTTGATAGCTTATTTCATCAGCATCATCTGTTATAAGGACTTAAACAGTATTGAGTGGTTAACACTCACCAGACTGTGTGTGTATGATGTTTATACTTTATACTTGTTATCTCTGCAGAAAAAAGAATCAGGAAAGGGAAAGGTAGTTCATGGAAGACAAGAAAAGGAAAAAAGACGAAAAAAGGAAAAGGGAAGCCTCTCTGAAGGTAAGCAGGTTTTACATTTGGTGGTGAGGACTCTCTATCATATTTGTATGCGTTTTATCCAACTGCTGCTTCTTGGTTGTTTCCTACCAACACCAAGCTGTGGGTTTTATTCACCAAGTTCTAAAGGATTTGATAAGTTGTCTTCAATGTTCGTCCAGAGTCTTTGTCTAGTGGCTGTGGAACATTAAATATTAGCTCAATTAGATAAAAAGGAAATCCAATTAAATGGTTGAACATAGTATGTTCCGTGCCCGTAATCAGTTCTTGTACAGTACTCCCACCTTGTCCTACTTCCCTTTAGGCATATTCTATTTGTCCAAATTAAAAGTCTCTTAACCATACCTTAAGATTTTAATACATGATTTTGTCCCAAACTCCTGGCTAACCTTATATTTTCTGTTGCAGGTTGCAGAGCAAAAAAACAAAGGTAAGCAGACCAACATAGATTTTTGAGGAGTTCACTTTTGAGTTTACTTGCTAGCTATGCTTAACACAATGTTTTGCTGGATTTTCTTTGTCAATGCTAGTCTCACCAATTAAATCTGTGATGACATTTTATCTATTCCCACCTCATTGTTCGTTTTATGCTGAGGTTGTGTTGTCTTCCGCAACTTTAACAATTTCTTGTCACCCCTACCGAAGTCCTAATGTTCTCCCTCGACCAACATCTGCCCATCCGTCCTCTGCCTACTTCCAGTGCCAGACTTGACCAAGCCGGCGTTGGCCCAGTCTCCCGCCGCCCAGAGCAGCTCTGCCTCCCCCAGCCCTGGACCCACCCCCTCGGCCTCCCCTTTGCCAGCTGCCCCGGCCCCCGGCAGCGCCGCCCCACCTCAGGGCGGCAACAATGCCAAGAGGCCGGCAACGGTCAACGGACAGCCCTCGGCCGCAGGCAGTGGCTCCACCGGGACTTCAGGCGGCGCCCAGTCCCAGCAGCAGCAGCAACGCTACATGCCGAGAGAAGTGCCGCCGCGATTCCGCTGCCAGCAGGACCACAAAGTGCTACTGAAGAGAGGCCAGCCACCACTGTCCTCCATGCTGCTGGGAGGAGGAGGGGATGGCACCAATGCAAACATGGCTGCTGCCTCAGGTCCGTTGAATAGAGCCTTATCTACTTTTAATTATGACAGCGCTTTGTTGTTATAAATGGATCTTTGCATGTTGACGGTAAATCAAAGAAAGATCAGGGATATGAATGAAAAGTAACAAGTATTTTTGGGAGAATGATAAAGCACCCCCTTTACTTGATCTGACCACTAGTATGTTCTTGGCATTTGTTCTTTTCCAGATTCCAGTCCAGGCGGTGCGGGTCATGCTGCCTCCTCACTGCCCCTAACCTCATCATCAATCGCTGCTTCTAATACTTCTACTTCGAATTATGCAAATTCCATGTGGGGGGCGGGCTCAGGCAGTCAGGCCTCCTCCTCTCAGGGCAGAGAGAAGGTGATCGTTGACGGATCCAACTTGGATGAATGGCCGAGCATTGCCGGGGGTGATGTCGGCGGGGCTGCGGTTGGGTCGGGCGGCGGTGGCATGCCTGCCAACTGCAGCAGTATCAGTGCCTCCAGCAGCCAATCCTCACCCACTTCCTCGTTCTCTTTGCCCAATGAATGTATGCAGTCGTCCGGCGGCGAGGCCATGTGGGGGACGGCGGCCGTCCAGGGTCATCTTGGAGGGGGGAGCGTTGTCGCAGGTGGACCTGTAAGGCCTTTGCTGCAGTCGCCCCCTTCACTTTCCAAAGCCTCCGCTCTGCCAGGGAGCCACGACGGTGGCCTCGTTGGTGGCAGCGGTGGGATTCCAGGTGCCAACTTCAACCCAAATGCCAACCCTTCGGCCTGGCCTGCCCTTGTACAGCAGGACGGGGCCACCACAGGGGACGGGGGCATCTCTGCCCCCCAGCACCACCACCAGGGCCCCGGCGGGGGGACTCTCTCTGCCAACAACCCTGCCACCCTGGGGCTGGGAGGGGTCCTCCTGCCCCAATCTGTGAATCAATCAAACGCCCATCAGCACCAAGTTCACCAAATGCAATCCAGAGACAGAGATATGGGGGGAGGGGAGTGGGAGATGGGTGCAGCAGGACCAAAAATTGCAGGGGGGGAGGTAGGGGGAGGAATGGACTGTGGAATGGGAGGAGGAGGAGGGGGAGGCAACAACGGGGGAGACCAAAACCTCCTTACCTCTTCCTCCGCCTCGTGGCGAGGCCAGCCTTCTTACGCCGCTGCTAACTCCAAAACGGGTGCCTCTAGGACTGACGGTTGGGAGGGTGGAGGAGAAGAGGGAATGGGAGCTGCTGAGGGGGCTACTGGGACCTCTGGGTGGGGGTACCCGAGCCAGAGTGGAGGGGGGAACGCCTGGGGCAGCGCTGGAAGCGGGGGAAACGGAAGTTCGACCCCCGGGGTTTCTCAGGGAGGGTGGGGGGCACCAGGAGGAGGGGAGAGAGGGCCGTCCGGGAGCGACTGGGGAGGGACTGCTGCTGCAGGGAGCAATCCAGCCGGGGAGGTTGCCGCAGAGGGCAGTAGCAACAGCAGCAGCAGTGGAGGAAGCACTGCTGGCCCCGGGGCCTCCACCACCTCCCCGACCGGCACAGCCACTGGCACCGCCAGATCATGGGACAATCAGAAGGGGGAAGGAGAGACGACTGAGTGGGGAGGGGGAGGAGCAGGAGGACGGGGGTCCTCATCCAGCGGCGGGGGCCACTCCCGATCCGGAGCGGGGCCTCACACCAATCAGCACCACGGGGGCCCCCACCGGTATCCCCACCCGGCACCCAGCGCTGAAGATGCCTTACAGAGCCTGCTCAGCCGGACAGACCTGGACCCTCGGGTCCTGTCCAACTCGGGCTGGGGCCAGACCCAGATCCGCCAGAACGTGGCCTGGGACCTGGAGACGGCCACCGGGGGAGGAAGAGGAGGAGGCCCAGCTTCATCCAAAAACGCTGCCACTTCTCAGTACCCTGCCAGTGGCTCCTCTGCCATTTCCACTACTGACCCCCCAGGACAAGGTCCCAACCCGTCCCTGGTCCCCTCCACCTGCTCCTCCGGAGAGGGCTGGGAAAGCAGCAACAGTAGCAGCAGCGGAGCCTCTGTGTCAGGCAGGGGCCAGCCCACCACCGGGCCCACCATGAGGAACCCCGGCATGTCACAATCAGGGTCGATGACCCCTGGAGCCGGGATGGGAGAGGGGCTGGGACCAGGGCAAGGGAGGCCCTCAGGAGGCTGGAGCGGGGGAGGAGGCAGTGGGCCTGGGGAAAGCCAGGTAGGAAAAGGCTGGGGGACTGAAGAGTGGAGGGGCAACAGCAGAGGTGGAGGAGGGTGGGGAGATTCTGGACAACAGGGTAACCCAGCAGGCGGAGGCTGGGGAGGTGGTCAGGAAGAGAAAGGGACCGGAGGCTGGAAGGAGCCAGGGAGGGATGGTGGAGGAGGAAGTGGTGGGTGGGGTTCAGGACCAGGACCCAGGGGTGGGGGAGGTGGAAACTGGGGAGAGCGAGAGCCCAAATCAAGCAGCGGGGGAGGAGGAGGAGGAGGAGGAGGCGGCGGCGGTGGTTGGGGGGATGAGAGAAAAGGTTGTGGAAACTCAGGTGGGGATGCGGAGGTCGGTACATGGGGTAGTTGGGATGAAGGGGCCCCTAGGAGGGCCTACGGGGCTGGAGGTACCGGAGGGGGAGGGATGGGGCGGGGAGGTGATATGGGGCCCAAGGCCCAGCAGGGTTGGGGTGGAGGAGGACCAGGAGGAAGTGGTGGGGTTGCAGGTAAAATGCACCCAATGCCAAACAGCCAAGCGGGCTCCATCAAAGGCCCGCCGGCACCACTGCAGCAGCAACAATCACAGCAGCCCCAGCAGCAGGACCAAGGACCGGGTGCAGGGGGCTGGGGACGCCAGTCTGTTGCCCAGGCCCAGAATCAGAACCAAAGCTCAGGCTGGACCTCGGGGCCCATCCCCAGCGGGCCGGGGCCAAGTGGAGGAGAGGCTCCGGAGCCCAGTGGCTGGGAGGAACCCTCGCCACAGACCATCAGCAGGAAGAACGACATCGATGACGGGACGTCTGCCTGGGGCGATCCCACCCGGTACAACAAGAGCGTCAACCTGTGGGACAAGAGTGGAGGTGCCCCTGCTGGTCCACAGGCTCCGGTACAGGCACACCACCACCACCAGCAGCAGCAGCAGCAGCAGCAGCCGCAGCAACCCCATCAGCTGCAACCCCAGCCGCAGCAGCAGCAGCAACAACTGCAGGGCCAACCAGGACAGCAGCTGAGTGGCAGGCCGGCAGCAGGAGTGAACCCTGGCCATGGGCCTGGCAAAGCACCAGGGATGGGTAAGAGACTGAACCGGGGTGGGCATTGCAAGGTACTGTTTGTCCATTAAAGTAATTCCTTTATTAAGTTAGTCAACAAACTTGAGTTTGCCAAGCCTTTAAATGTCCTGTTTCCTTAGGTCCGTCAGGCTGGGGAGGTGCTTCTCCAACGGGCCAAGTGGTGGACACAGGAACAGGGGCCTGGGGCAAGTCATCTGACTCCCCTGCTGGGTGGGGGGACCCCGAAGATGCTGGGAAGAGCACTAGCTGGGGCAACCCTACTCCCAACTCTGCTAAACCTGGTGCGTATAGAGCTTTTGGGGGAATACAATTCGAGCGATGCTTTTCATTGGGAACATGCTTGTAAGGTCATCAGCTCAGTTTAAAGAAGTGTTAATTTCTGTCTTGATAAAAATGTGTTGTTACCTATTTGAAATAATTACCTTAAAAACTGACTTGTCTTTCGGGTCTGTCCTATGCAAAGTGATATTCAAAGCATTAGCGTAGGCCTATCCTGGACAATTATACCAATTATATTTTGTGTGTTACTAACCCTAAGCCCATCTTGTACAGACATGGCTCCAAGCACTGACTGACTGGCTGGCTCTTTTCCTTTACAGGTGTGAAGTCTATGCAAGATGGCTGGGGAGAGAGCGAGGGCTCAGTGGCGGCTTCGCGCCACTCCAGCTGGGAGGAGGAAGAGGAGGGCGCCGTGTGGAACAGCACAGGCTCCCAGGGAAGCAGCGGCTCCTATAACAGCGGAGGCTGGGGACACGGACCTGCTGGCAAGAAGCCCAACAACAAGGTAGGTCCAAGAGCTAGGTGAGGGGGGGCTGCCTTTAGGTAAACGCGGAGCTTCTCATTGACGGTTAGAGCTTCAGTCATAGCGTGTTGGAGCACAGGGTCTCCTATGAACGTGTGCCCACCTTCCCTCAGGGCCCTTTGAAAGGTGGAGGAGGAGAGTCCTGGATGAACCCCATGAACAGACAGTTCTCCAACATGGGCCTGCTGGTACGCGCCTCACATCTCAGCCCATACTAATGAGACACACCAGCTGCCACGCGCCGCCACCGAGCGAGCGTTCCACCTGTGCCATTCAACTCGGCCTGACGCTTGACGTAAAGCCTAACACATTGTCTGGCTGCACCATGTGCGCGGTGCAGGTGTTCCATGGCGGTCCTGTTGATTAAAGAGATGCTGTGTCTCCTACAGGGTGACGACCCCAGTGGACGAGCGCTGGACTTGGCACCGGGCTCGGTCCAGGATAAGAAGATGGATGGGGAGAAGAGAGGGATGGGTATGAACGACTACAACGGAGAGATGCGTAAAGCAGGACGAGGAGGAGGAGGCAGCAGCATGCCCTATCGTTCACCTTGTTCCAAGGACGTTGGGCCTGGGGACTACTATGACAAGGTATTGCCACCGTTTTGTGTTGCCTTTATCTGTTTACCGGGTATTTCTCTCTCTGCCTCGTAATTCTTTACTTGGTTTTATTCCTTCTATTTTTGTCCTCTTTCCCCCCTTTCCTGCTCTGTTCGTCCCCCTCTTCTCCTTTCTTGTGTTTCCTACCTGTCCCTGTCCTCCACACCACCTGAAATTGGGCCACTTCGATTGGCTGTCGCTGTGACAGACCTTGTCTTACGCCAATCAGGATGGGTGCCTTGGGGAGGAGGGGCCTTGCTCGGCATACTCTCCACCCCCTGTATACAAGTCTCACCCTCTTTTCAACCACACTATTCCCCCTAGACAAGTAAGGTTACCACTGTTAGACCATCACTACAAGTGCTGCTTTTCAATAGACTGCAATGTTAAATTTCCATCCTGCTCCAAACAACCAAGCTTACCATCCAACTATCTGTTTGTCCTAATGTGTCCTCCTGTACTTGACTGTCTCGGGTTTTAATGATTATTTTCTACATTTGTTCTTCAGTTACAATGTTTGTCACTCTCGACAATGAAGTTTGGTCTAGTTGTAATCCTTCTCTATTTCCCAGGGAGGTCACAATATGTTTGGCAGCGTTGGCAGCATGGCTCAATCTAGACACCAGCCGGGCGTGCCACCCATAAACCCGTCCCCAGGGATACGAGCGCAAGTGCCTCATCAGTTCCTCTCGCCTCAGGTACTTGATGCTGTCTACTTAGAGCAAAGAGAAGCCAGTGGTGTCCCAGCTCCACTGTGATTCTAGCTCTTTTAGCTTTCACCCCAGGAGTCACATGTACTGGGAAGTGGACGGTCACTGGCTCCAGTCTCAGTGCGTGCGATCCCACCATGTACTTACCAGCACAGCGAAGCTTCACACATTATTAGTGCAGCCATCAAGTCATTTGGAATTGAATGCAGGCTTAACAGAAAGGTGGGAGGACTTACGTAATGCTTGATAATGTAATTAGCCGACTTACTGGTAAAGGTCTCTGATTAACTCGACCTGTGCTAATCAGTGCACGTCAGGCCCGATCAATACAATTGATTTGTGGTGCTGGTTTCTTGGGGGCCCTTGGGTTTTCACAATTTGAAATCATAGAAAGGATCCATTGTAATAGAATTTAAAAATGGCAATCCTAAACCGATCTCATTGCGTACCTAAGAAAACAAAACAAGTGGACAGAAGTCGTGTTATATACAGCAAAATGTAACATTTTAATTTGTGCAAGAAAAATAAAGAAAACGCAACTCGATGGTGACGTATCGCCCCTGTAAAACAGCCCCCAATCACAGCCTGTTCACCCCTACGTACCCTGCTAGTGTTGCCACGTCGTTTGATCTGGCAGTTATTCATGTTGTTTGTGTGCGCCCTACAGGTGCCAGGGTCGGTGCTGAAGCAGATGCCCCCGCCCAGTGGGGGCGTGGGGGGTGTGGCAGGGGTGGTTGGCGCCGGCGTGTTTCCCCCGCAGCTGTCACCCCAGCAGATTGCCATGCTCAGCAACATCTACCCCCCTCAAGTACAATTCCAACTGGTGAGTGTCCCATCCGACCCCCACACAGCACTCCAACCAGCCCAGCAATGGCCAACCGTGCCAAGATTAGTGAACGCCTCGTCTTCCCACAGAGTCTTATGTGAATTACGTTTCTGTTTGTGCTAGAGTAGCTGCTGTCCTTTATACATGTTTTGTTCAGTTCTGTGTAGAAATGGCCTTGAATCCTGGTTTGATTCCCAATCTTCCTCTGTCTTTTCCCACCCTCCCTCCTTTCCCCCACTCCCTCTGGCCTTCTCTTCAGGCCTGCCAGCTCCTTCTCCAGCAGCAGCAGCAGCAACAGCAGCAGCAGCAACAATCTCAGCAACCCCAGCAGCAACAGCTACTGCAGAACCAGAGGAAGTTTCCTCAAAACATCCGCCAGCAGACCGACCCACAGCAGGTGTGAACCACACACACTCACACTTATACCATTAGGACAAAGCACTTTCGGTATTGTATTGTATTGGTTCAAGCTATAAAACTAAACATGCTATTGAAACTGGGAAAATATCTACACATTTAAAACGTGTCTTTGAAAAGGATATTACATTTAATAGGAGTGGGGGTACTCACCATTAAAATAAAGATAAATTAGGTTTTCTCCGGTCTTTTGCTTAATCTCAGCCATTTTTCATTCGGTTCCCTCCCTTCCCTATAGTTGGCCAAAATCATGGCGGTGCTCCGTCAGCAGCAGCAGCAGCAGGCTGGGGGCCTGGGGGGCTTAGGAGTGGGACCCAAACAGTCCCCCTCTCACCTGGGGGGCGCCGGGCCCAAGCTGCCCATGGCTGATTCCCTGAGTCACCCTGGTCTGGCTGGCTCCATGGCAGACCTGCACCAGAAAGCCCACAGCGCATACTCTGGTGAGGACTGTGTTGGTTTGTCTGTTTGTGGCAAAACAAATTCTAAAATGCGGCTTTGAAGCGTGAAATGAACATTCCATGTTATATGTTTAGTAAAACCTTGACATACGAGTGCACTAACTTTTGAGTATTGAGTTTTAATAATTGAGTTATGAGCTGTTGCTTGGACAATTTCTTGCTTCATCTTACGGGCCTAGACCCGAGTGACAAGCCGAACGAGCTTAGAGACGCATTTAAGCATGCGAACATTCTCCCACATTTCTTTGTTGTAACTCAAACATGGGTCCCAAGAAAATAATTGCGAAGGACAGTGATAAGAAGCAAATAATGACGCTTGAAATGAAGCGTGAAATCATTGCAAAACATGAATGTGGTGTGTGTGTTGTTGACTTGGCGAGGGAGTTTGAGCGTAGTACTTCAACAATATGTACTATTCTCAAGCAGAAGGATTTATTGAAGGCTTTAACGCCAGTCAAGGGACTTCTGATTATTACAAGTTAAATATAAATGCACTTTATAAAACCAGTTTTTCTTTGTTCTATTTTATTATCTTTGTGTAATGTTTGTATAAACTATTTATTATTTCTAAATACATTTTTAAATTTTATACCTACGTTAACAAAGAAAAGTCAGTCTTTTTTGGAGGGGCTGGAACGGATTAATGGTTCTTAAATTAATTTCAATGGGGGACAATGTATTTGATATACGAGAACACAGAGGTACAAGCTTGGTCACGGAACGAATTAAACTCGCATGTCAAGTTATTACTGTATACTGTATTTTTTGGTACTGTCTAGTTCTCTAAGACTGACCGGTTGTTTCTTTGTCTCGGGCCTAACGCTGACTAACTGTTCAGGGTTTGGTCCTGGAGGGAACCTGCTGGGGCTGGAGCTGGGCGGATCGGGCGTGGGGGGCATGAAGGACCTGGGGAGTCAACAGTCACGCTTCAAATGGATGATGGAGGGACACTCGCCAGCCCCCTCCCCTCCCGAAAACACGCTGAAAAATGGTAGGCAAAGCCTTAGAAGGGAGGAGGCGTTGTGTGTGATTCACCAATGTGGGGAACCACTGACAGCCATGCTGTTATCATCATGAATGTTACACGTTTTCATTTTCTGCCTCCTTCCGTCTATCTCTTTCTCTCTTTCTTTGATCTTCAAGGTCCTATCACTCCTATGAAGATGCGGGGCGGCTCGCCCTACTCGCAGTACGACATATTGGGTGGGGATGGGATAGGCCTGCCCCCCCAGGGGGACAACTGGCACCGAACGCCTGGGAACAAGATGGGCTCCAAGCCCAACACCTCTAGCTGGCCCCCGGGTAAGCGCGGTCACCGAGGGGTTTCATGGACTCTGGTTCAGACAGTAATGTTATTTATCTTTGAGACATGCCTAAAAATTTGCACCTACATTTTGCGTTTCCTTCTCTCTTTGATCCATCAGAATTCCAGCCCGGTGTGCCCTGGAAGGGGATCGATCGCGTCGATCCTGAATCTGATCCCTACATGACTCCAGGAAGCATGATGGGGAGCGTTGGCTCTTCGGGCCTCAACGACAGCGACCATCAGTTGCTAAGAGATAATACCGGTATGGAAGCACATGAATATGATCTTTTTAATGGCCATTGTTTATCTTTTGGGCTCCATGCAGCCTTCTGTTTGTAGCAACTGGGGTAAAGAGGCGAAGAGACGCTGCGATGTGTTGTCCTGAAGCAGTAGCCACATGTCATAGCGCTGTCCGTTGCTAGGAAACAATGCTTATATTTGTCTGTGTGCACGTTGTGGTAAACCCAAGAGGATATTAGTCTAGATGAAGCAACAACAGTAGGGTGGAGGATGGTGTGTCAATGGGAAGTGTTACTTTGTTCAGAATGGTTTTTGAGCTTGTGGCTTGACAGTGTGTGTGTGTGTGTGTGTCTTTTTGTGTGTGTGTCTTCGTGTTTGTCTCTTTTTCCCCAGAATCAACCCCTCCCCTAAACACCTTGCTGCCTTCACCAGGTGCCTGGCCCTACAGTGCCTCAGACAGCCCCATCAACAATGCACACAGCTCAGGTAGCTGGCGAGCTAGCTAGTCTGTCCTTCTCACACACACATACATGCATACTTGCACGTACTCACACATTCAATCATAGGCTGCTCAGCATTAGCTGCTTGTCGACAGCCCTCACCTCCTAATTTCCTAATTTGTTTCTCGCAGCAAAGTACCCAGAATACAAGAACAGCTGGCCCCCAGAACCCATTGGCCACAACAAGCAGTGGAAGGCCAATCGCAGCAGCAACCAGGCCCAGTTGGCCCGCGCCCCGCCAGGACTAGCCAGTCAGAAGCAGCCTTCACACTCCCCCTGGTCAGGCGGAGCCCCACGAATGGCCGCTCGAGGTTGGGGCGGTGGCTCCAGTGGGGGCCAAGAAACCCGATACGGTGCGCCAGGTAACGACGCCGCTAGAGAAAAAACTGGTGATTTTAATTAGCTTCAGTCCAAACTGAGTTTGCCCCCTCTGAAAAATATTCAGTGTCTTGTACCCCAGGAGATTGAAAGAGCTTCAGATCTTTTTGCCAGAGATTTTACATTAGACTCCTTTGTGTTTTATGTTAGTGCGCCAAATCAAGGACATTCATCATGCATTAGGCTGTAGAGGCTGCAGATAATCGAGAGAGAGAGAGAGATCTGTAAAACTGACATCTCCCCCTCTTATCTGAACACAGGCTCTGCATGGAGTGATGGGAGTTCGCGGGGAAGCTGCTGGTTGGTGCTCAGTAACCTCACTCCTCAGGTAAACACCAGGGCTCACAGACTCTCACTGCTTCCACCTTTACCTAATTTGCACTAGGGATGGGCACAGTTATTCGAATATTCAATTATTAGACATCATTTGGGTATTCAAATCTTGTTATTTATTTAGAATTTTGCTAAATATACTAATCCTAAAATGTAATTTCCTTTAGCAACTTTGATTACGTACTTTTTATAACGTTTGCACCAATGCCATTGAAATATGTGAAAAGAATAAAGAAAATGCACAATTTCAATGAATTAGATCAATTTTCCCTGCGTTCCACACAAGTTTAAACTTGCAGGCAGCACGCCAACTAAAGGCAAGAGAGCGCTCTGTGCTTGTGCGCAGGATCACTGAAACAAACACATGCGCTGTAAAGCTCTGACTCTCTGAGTCTGCTCTAAGATAAAAAAAAAGTCTATACAAATGCATCGGAGTAAGAAATTTACAGAAATTGGAAAAGGAAAATGTTTAATTAGCAAAGGCCAGATAACCCAAGCCGATCAAGCTACATTATAAGTGCGCTACTGCAAAAGAAAGGAAAATACTAATTACATAGACAGACTGGTGAAAAACCATAGTGTCTCAGCAAGGTGTTTGGCTACCACGTGCTGCCAGAGCAGCTTGAATGCACCTTGGCAATGATTCTACAAGTCTCTGAAACTCTGCTGGAGGGATGAAACACCATTCTTCCAAAAGAGAATCCCTCATTTGGTGTTTTGATGACGGTGGCGAAGAGGGCAAGTGTTCAATTGGGTTGAGGTCTGGTGACTGCAAAGGCTATAGCATATTCACATAATCTTCATACTCACCATTCAGTGACCCCTCGTGTCTAATGGAGGGGGGCATTGTCATTACGGAGGAGACCACTTCCATCACGATTCAAATGTTTCACCATAGTATATACGTCACTTGGAACAACTTTGTATTGATTTGCAGTGGCCCTTTCCTCTTAAGGGGACATGTGGACCCAACCATGTCAGTAAAATTCCCCCCACAGCATGACAGAACCCCCGGATGCCCGCACTGTTGGGGTTAAGCATTCAGGCCTGTACCGTTCTCTTGGTGTTCTCTTGTGTTGCTATTCTCAGTCACGTGAGAAGGAGTTGTTCTTCTGTTTTCCCTTATTTATCGCACTAATGACAGAGCATCGCGGTCATCAAATGGGAGCTGTCGACCACAATTTGTGACCCTTTTGTCTTTCCCATAGAATTAAATGAAAATGTCAATTAAATCACTTCCTATTGAAACACCAATCAGTTGAGCAGTCTTTGTGACTGAAGCTCCTGTTATCCATGCCCCAGCAATTAATCCTTTTTCAAAGTCATCAAAGTCTTCTGGGCATACTCAGAATTTGTATACATGCCACAGAGCATGGTTGGATCTTAATTGTACAATGCAGTGCACCTGTGTGGAAGCGTCTGCATTAGATGTTTCTCTACTCATTTGTTTAGGTTTTTCTATTAATATGTCATCCGTCTATTTCTTTTTCTTTTTTTGTTATTTAGATTTTTTTCTCCACATAATCTTGTTTTACACTCAGCAATACAAGTCACCTTAGTATGCACCACGGTCCATGGCTAACCCCTTTGTGTGTCTCTAGATTGACGGCTCCACCCTACGGACCATCTGTATGCAGCATGGCCCCCTGCTGACCTTTCACCTTGGCCTGACCCAGGGCACCGCTCTGATTCGTTACAGCTCTAGACAGGAAGCGGCCAAGGCCCAGAGCGCACTGCACATGTAAGTTCTACCCCTCACTCATTAACAGTCCCCTTAGTAATATCATAATTGTAGGAACAAGTTTTTCATATATTTTTTTAAGATATTTCAAAATTAATGTTATTCCCTTTTTCTAGGTGTGTGCTGGGCAACACCACCATCCTGGCAGAGTTTGTCAGCGAGGAGGAAGTGGCCCGCTACATTGCACATTCCCAGGCTGGAGGAGGAACAGGCAGCGGCGGGACTACGGTCGGCTCCGTAGGTGGGGGTCAGGGCCCTTCCGGGTCAGGCCCAGTGGGTTCCGGCGCCAACGGAGTGGTGGAGAGGCCCCGGGCAGGGGAGGGAAGCCTGGCCCCCGGTGGGGGAGCAGGCCCAGGGGGACCTGGGTCCTCAGGCTCTGGCTGGCAGAGTCTTGACGGTGGCGGAAGCTCCCCAGACCAAACCTCCGGTCAAGGGGCCGGCCTGGGCATATTTGCCCAGTGGAGCAGCAACGGGGCTGGGGCGGGGGTTGGTGTGGGAGGGTCGGTGGAAGCTGGAAGGCCGGGTTTGTGGGGAGGGATGGGGGGCGCAGGGGGCTACCACGGGAGTAGTCTGTGGGGCTCCCCGGCCATGGAGGACCGCCACCAGATGGGCAGTCCTGCCGCTCTGCTGCCAGGGGACCTGCTAGGAGGGGCTGACTCTATCTGATTTACTCTCTCACACACTCGCATAAGATTATACCACGTGTTATAACATATATGTTTACTGTCTATTTACACACACAGATAAAATAAACCTACGCTACACGTGTCCCCCACATGCAGATCCACTGACTGACAGGCGCCCCCCCCACACACACACACACACACACTTTAAAAAATAAAATCATACTGACATGCGAACACTGCACATACATACCCCCTTACATTATTGCACAAACACACACACCTTTTCCCTTAAATGAAGACTTCAACAGCAAGACTTGAACAGAGAAATGAAATCCGTTGGACTCGTAGGACTCTAACTGGTAGACTCTTATATTTTTACCCCACCCTCACCTCTCCCTCCCCACCAAGTCATACTTTGCATTCTGAGACTGTATCACTCAGGCATGCACTGTGGAGGGACTCCTCCAAGAGTCGCTGATGACTTTGGGTTTGGCCTGTGTTCTTTAGCTCTCATCGCCATGTTTCTCGACCACAGAGTAGACCTCCGCAGACAAGCAACTTGTGACTCGCTGCCAACCGACTTAGCAAAAAATAAATGTAAGATTAGCAATTTGAACGTAGAGCACTGTTACATTGAGGCCATCCTATGAAACGCAGGGGAACGTGGCGCCGGCAGCTAGCACCGCTTTGGCCAAACCCGTGTCCAATCAAAGCTCTGGACTAAGCCAGTGACTCGTTGCCATGTGGAACTCTCCATATATCTGACTGCGCGGAAACCTGACAGGACGACACATTCTAATGTTACGATGACTAACCGCTGTGGCCCCGCCAGTTGGCCTTACCTGAACCCTAACTGGTCACACACTGCTCTTATGTTTGACAAGCAAAACCTGTTTTTGTTTCTCTTTTTTTTGTGTTGTCTTTACATTATCCCACCCACCCCTTCCCCTTGTTTGAAAGAGAAAGTACGTGTAGAGCATTGTTAAAGAAAACAAAAAATCCAGACTTGTTTTTGTTTTTTTCCTCCAAATGCTGACCTCGTATTTTTTTTCTTAGTCGAGAAAATCAAGTTTGTTATTATATATTGTCATGATGAGGATTATGATGACTATGATCACATTACATACTAGCTGTGCTGTACAAGGTGCCCTCCTACCAGTGTGTGTGCATGAGAGGAGTGTTGACAGTATGATCCTATGGAGGGAGACCATGATGATGATGATAATATCAGGAGTGTCAGTGTTGTTGCTACCATGGTGAATGTGTTTTTTTTTTGTCCATGAGAAATTCATGAGAAACAAGTCTTGTGTGCATGTATGTATGCGTGTGTGTCTACAAACACTTATCTGTCCCAGTCAGGGAAGTGAATAAATTGTGTGCGTGTGACAGCTTACATCAGGTGCGAGTGATTGAGTGTGTGCATGTGTGAATCCAATTAAGGTGTATGCTAATGAATGCTTGAGTATGTGTTTTCGATGGAACGTTCAAGAACATTGGCACTAATGCATATGTCTCTTAAGTTGTGGTTTTAGCAGCATTTTTGTTTTATATTTTTGGTTGAATTGCAATACTTTGAGTTTTTTTTTTTTTTAAAGAAGTAAACAACTGAAGGCATTCGTATTAAATAATGCCAAATCCTACTACCGTACCAAGCTGAGCTGGAGAGGTGTTTTACAAACACATTAAATACGTTACCAATAATTTTCTTCTTGTCTTTTTGTTTCTCGTTGATGTGTATTGATTTAAATTAAAGCAGGCTCTCTATCATTCTTGTTCAGGATAATTTTTGTTTGCTTTTTCAAATTTTACAAAAAGGAGAGAGAATTAATTTAAGCAGAAAAGAACAAGACAATAAAGGTTGAATTGAACACTGTGGTTTCTGACTTTGTTTTTTTATTAGATTTTGCCATTTCATCGAACATCAACCTAAAGAATCACCATTTCATAGTAATTTAAGGCATACCTGTTTTTTTCGCTCCTATGCGTAAACGATACTTGCGGGCAGATTGATGAAAGATGGTTCCACGTTCAGGGAGTCTGGTAATTTAAGGATATGTCACAAAAAGCTAAGTATAACACATTCAAGAAATGTTTGAGGCAAATGTATTTGTCAGTATTCGGAGTGCATTGCCCATACCTGCCTGTAATCTCGGTATGCAGATTGACATTTTCTTATTATCTTGCCTTAGTAGAAGTACCCTATGATTTTATAGGACATCAAATCATTACCAAGGCTGACTTAACGCCTGTGAGGGGTTCAGAGCGAAGACACTACAAAAACAGCACATTTATGGGAGGAGGAAGGGGCAGAATCGTCTGGCGCACGTCGTTTCAGAAATGCATCTGCACGGTGACTTTAAGGCAATCCGGGTATCTCTGCAATTCTTTGGATGACATCATCGATATTGTCAATGGTGTAAACTGAGGAGGGCGAGGAGAGGGACACGACGGATATATGTCTTTCCCCTAGAAAAAAAATAATTTGCTTGTAAATAGTTTGCTTATCAAAGAGGGACTAAACTAAATTGCATGGGGCTCCAAGTGGTAGAAACGGTATGAGCCGTCAAATGTCGCGTCTGTCGAGTGCTGTCCATGGTCCTGTGTAACCGACCCTTCTGTCAGCACTACCGACGCACGCATTCCCCCAGGAGCCTGGAATTATTGGGCGAGTAGGAAAGGTATGTAGGGCTATTGACGGTTCAATGAATCTGGGGGTCAGGGGTGGTCTGGGATTTATGGTTTGAAAAGGGACACATAGGCCTACGACCATAACATATAAGGAACGAAAACCCAGGGTGCGGTTATTGACAACAAAACGTCTTGGTCACTTATTAATTTTGCATGTTGAATATCCAGGTAGGCGTATCGACATGTGTACATATTTACGTTTTAAATGTCACGTTTTGTCTGTCTGGCATTGCTTCTTTTTTTTTTGCATCAGTGGTGCAACTCAGTTTTGTAGCACAAGCTGATGCTATACTTGCTTTAGTATGACTGAGCGTAAAGCAGTCACGAGCCCTTGTCTTCTTCCGATAAACTAGGCTTACCAAACATTGATTCTTGGTCTATGCACCCGCTCCATTCCTAGAGATCGAACTACAATAAGCACTGTACAATAGACTATTTGCTCAGATCATCAGCTACCCAGATGGTAAGAATGTGTGCTTAGTAAAATCCGAATAATTTAGACACGGACAAGTACTTTCTTTTATTTATTTTTATGTAATTTAAGCTTGTATTCATATATCAAATAAACTATCAGGCTGAATTCTGTAATGCACTTATGATTTCACAAAAAATAGCCCCACGAGCAGACCAAGCTTGTTTGGAAAATAGATTGGATGATTCATTGTAATTTCACCAGGGAATTCAGAAAGAAAGATGCTATGCTAATTATCTGTGCATGGGCTTATATCCTTTGAAGTGGGTTGAGGCTGTGAAACGCTGAACCGGTTCACTGTACAGAATAAATCATTACAGATTCACACTCACAAACACACACATGCACACACACACATGCTCGGTGTGAACACCTGCACTTACCCTGTCCACTTACACGTTGCCAAATTCATTTAAAATCATCAAGTTAAATTCGGAAATTGAGAGACATACACTTTTCCTTTCATGTCTAATAGTATCTGGCAGAATGTATTCATTGACTACACTTCCCAATCCTATTTAGCTATTTTTCATCCTTCCAAGACCCTCATTTCTTTGCAATGTTTCCATCTTCGAATCATTTATTGAGTCCCTTGCTCTGAGCTTTGAGTTGTCTATTGGACAGCTTTGCACCAAACAGTCCTTTTAGGAAATTGATTGCAACTGTGATTGATAATTGTGTGTGTGTGCGTGTGTGTGTGTGTGTGTGTGTGTGTGTGTGTGTGTGTGTGTGTGTGTGTGTGTGTGTGTGTGCGTGTGTGATTGCGTGTGTGTGCGAGTGTGTTATTTGCGGCCCGTCTTGAGCCGAGGGAAGGTATTGATTCTGTGGTCTTTGTTTAGCTGCTCTGCATTGCCACAGGTAATGGAGATGGCTGGCCAACTCCAACCATCTATCTGGATTCAAGTTCTCTCTGGACTACACAAAACAGCAGAACACCACACAACACAACACAGCACTACACCACACAACACAGCACCACACAACAGGGCACAGCATCCCACAGCACAACAGCACACAATAGAACACAGCACAACGCCACAGCACAACACAACACAACACAACACAACACAACACTACACAGCACAACACAACACAACACCACACCACACAACACACCACACAAAACAACTCTACACAAAGAAACGCAGTTCAAGACCCCACAACACAACGCAGCGCAACACCACATAACACAATACCACACCACACAACACCACACAACACAGCACAACACAGCACAACACCACACAACACAACACTGAATAACACAGCACCACACCACTCAGCACAGTACGACACCACACAACACAACATCTAAACAGCACAGCAACATACAACACAGCACAATACCACTCAACACAACGTCACACAACACAACACAGCACAACACCACACAACACAAAACTGTACAACACCACACAACACAATGCAGCGTAATGCCACACAACACAACACCAAACAGCACAGCACCACACAACACGACATAGCACAACACAACTCAGCACAACACAACACAGTGCAGCACTATACCACACACCACAATCTAGCATAATTAACTGATGATATGGACACTCACATTACCTCCTGTATAGCCTGACAGAAAATTAAACTGAATTGTTCATCACATTCAAAAAGGACATTTTGAAAGGCAGGTGTCGTTATCACAGTGACTATCCTCATTCTACAGTCCTTTTTCCAAATAGAATGACTTTTTATGAGCAAAAGGTGTCATATATCTTTTAGGATCGCCCTCGGGGCATAAGACGGCCCCGGACGTTCACTAAGTAATAATTCATATCTGAATAATAAAACCACTATTAGATTTTATGGCCTTGACCCAACCTCTCCATCTAGACTGGCCGTCTATGGAGCCCAGGGAGCAGCCTCTGCCCTAGCCAGGAAACAGACGCAGGTCATCCGTTTCGATTGGTTCCCAGATGCGGGGAGCCATCTTTGGCCAAAGAGCAGCGTAAGCCAGAGAGTGCCTGCTGACGCTCCCAGATAGAAACACCGAGTGGGGCCCTGCCCATTGCTCTTCATCTGGCTCTGTTTGTTCCCACACATCAAGGTTAGCTAGGTGTAGCAGCAGCAGTAATGCTGTCGCTGATGCATGGAGGCCCCCAGTTCGTTGGGCGGAGGCGGTCTCTCCATCACTTTGCCTCGTGCCTTCACAGCGCCCCCACAGCAGGCTCACCCACGACACCCATGAATATCTTATTATATGAGATTTGTTGGAGGCAAAGCTGTGTGTGAGTCTGCGTGTGTGTGTGTGTGTGTGTATGCACGTGTATGTGTGCGTGCATGTGTGCAGCAGAACGCCCCTGAGCTGTGTCCCGACCAGCCATTTCTACTTAATAACAGCTGACTGTAACCTTTGGGGAAATCTCAGGTAGCGCCGTTGCCTTAGTGCCTCGCAAATCCAACCGGCCTGCTTTGGCTGCGGATCTCTAAATGGCCATCCTTTATTTCTTTGTCCTTTGAATATTTGTCGTAGCTAAACCGACCAGGCTTTAGAGCTCGCGTTGGGAGGGGGCTGATGGCTGTGTGACATGCGAAGCGCCATTAAAACCTGGCCGGGTTCCCGTGCAGACAAAACGTAGGTGACACCACCCAGCGGTCGCTTGGCGGATACTAAATAATGCGCCCCGGATATTACTGGCAGTGCAGCTAAAGGAATTTGACCTCCACTTCTCCAATGTTGATTTATTATCATAAGTTCT
This sequence comes from Galaxias rostratus, assembly GCA_036024795.1. Classification (NCBI taxonomy): domain Eukaryota; kingdom Metazoa; phylum Chordata; class Actinopteri; order Galaxiiformes; family Galaxiidae; genus Galaxias; species Galaxias rostratus. Next base: position 999 of record JAVQJS010041539.1, on the reverse strand, counting down.
GCCAGGCAAAGCCAGTCCTTGCGTGTGAGCGTGTGTGTGTGTGTGTGTGTGTGTGTGTGTGTGTGTGTGTGTGTGCGTGCATGCGTGCGTGTGTGCGTGCGTGTGTGTGGCTCTGTTTGTGCCTGTGTACTTTACGAGTCGGAGCCGAGCCAAGAGCTAGGGGCTTCTCCTCATCGCTCCTCTCCTCTCTTCTCCTCCGGTGACCTTTCCCGTAATTGACCCATCAACTAATTTTTTCAGAGCGTTTTAACCAGAATTTGCTTGCCTCTGTCAGAGGCGGTCCACATCTGTTGAAGGACACAGCACAAACAAGCGTGACCTTTGTGCTGTTTGGGGGGCTGGCGGCTGACGGTGTGACCCCGGCAGACACCTGGCTATTCATTATGCATGCACGGGGAGCAGGGAGCACACACCAAAATGCCACACTTCATGAGAGACCTGGGAATCAGATGTACGGCGCAGGGCTGGCGAAGGGAGAATGAACACATCCTACTGTACACACACACACACACACACACACACACACACACACACAAGTACATTGCACACTATACTGACTCAAACTCACACACACACACACACACGGATGACACTCTTCATATACCAACCCACTATACATACTGTATAAATAAATCACCGTCCCCTTTATTAAAACATGAATTATGGAATTTTGATAAGATGCACCAATCTACTTTTAATCCACGATCAGGATTTGAAAAGGTGAGGTTTTGCATGGAGACAGCGGAATCTATTTGGAGTCATATATGTGAAAGATGGTGCAACAGAATTCAATGCACCAAGCCTATTCTTAGACCATGAGATTCATTTGACTAATACTCAGCCATAACTATAACCAGAGGTTGGAGACATTGCTTAATGTGTTGACAGGTGTATATATATATATATGTGTGTGTCGTGTGTGCAAGCTTGCAGTATTAGGTGGCACTATATATCCGTCTACCGCTGAGAAACCAAAGAGTCTCCCCTGAACAGGATCAA
>JAVQJS010041538.1:0-10564 GCA_036024795.1 Galaxias rostratus | reverse complement strand
GTTGTGTGTGTGTGTGTGTGGTGTGTGTGTGTGTGTGGTGTGTGTGTGTGTGTGTGTGTGTGTGTATCAATAACCTTTCCCCAGCTCGCTGCATTGCTGGTCCTGCACATTAGTAATGTATGATGTCAAAAGGGCACATAGCAAGGGATTAACGCGCCATGTTCGACTACAGAATATTCTGAGGCGGTGAAGGAGGGGGTGGGGGGTTGAAGTCTTGTTTGTTCCCACACTTTCAAAACAATAACTTCTGTGAAATGTCGATTGCCACATGGACAGTGGGCTGTGTGTGTGTGTGTGTGTGTGTGTGTGTGTGTGTGTGTGTGTGTGTGTGTGTGTGTTTAGCCCATAGTACCGCTAGCGGCCAGTGGTCAGGCTTCAACTTACTCTGTGACGGACACCAAGCTGTCCTGACCCCCCGACCCTTCGTCCCGCAGCTTGTCGCCAGGCAACAGCGGCGTGGGCAGCTCCGCCTCTTTCCGGCGTGGCAGGTTGAAGAACCTCCAGGGCGCGTGGGAGCCGTCCTGGTCCTGGTGGACTGCCGCCCCCACGTAGAGGGTGGGCTCCAGGGCATCGGGGTAGGCCCCCTGCCTCGGGTGGTGATGGTGGTGGAAGTGCTGGGCCAGCCCCTCCAGCCCCCGGGGCTCCTGGCTCTTCTGCCCCGCCAGGCAGGGCTCCGAGGGCGGCTGGTAGAAGTGCTGGCTGTGGGGCGTGGAGGGGTTCTTCATGCCCTCCCCCGACTCTTCTCCGCGCTCACAGGGGTGGGGGCTGAGCGGAGGCGGCTGGGGCGAGCCGGACAGGTCTGGGGGTCCGCCCATCCCCCCTCCTCCTCCGCCTCCTCCTCCCCCTCCGTGAAGTTGAGGGGCTTTGGGACCCGAGGGGACGTCGACGGAACGCAGGCCGGGGAAGCGGCCGCCCTCCTGGCCCCGCATGGCCAGCCGATGGCCTGCCGCCTCGTTCTCCATGGTGGCGTCGTCGCAGACGGAGTTGCGGTGGTGGAAAGGCATCTGGGGCCTCTTCTGCTGCTTGTCGCTCTTCTCGCTCTTCTCCCCCCCGGCCTTGTGCTTGACGGCGGGCTGGGGGGGCTGGCCGGCTGACGGCGGCTGGCCCGGGGTGCTGCCTGACCTCTTCAGGGTTTTGTGCCTGGAACAACAGAATCCAATGGTTAGGACAAATCTCTGCGAGTCTATTAACCATTCATTTTGATTGGCAGCGGGAAACCTTCCATCTACACGTTTGTTCAAAACGAAGACAACTTAAAAAGGTACGACGAGGGAGGTCTGTCGAGTGCTCAGTGATTCACAGCGAGATGATATCTCTGAAGCGAGCAAAGTGCTCCATTCATTGACTTTGTATCAACGGTTATTGCAGCCTGGCTGACCGGGCCAATAAACTAAGCTAATAAACGTCTTTATGTCACCTGCGGCTCCAGAATCAGAGTCCGCCATGCTCTGAGCATTGAGCCTGGGTCTCCCACCATAGCTCAGGTTCTACTCAAACAGACAGCATTGGATCAGGACCCCAAGGTCTCCCTGGTGTCACGGACCTATAAAGCCTATCGTCTGTCCCGCTCCAAGGCACCCCGGCCGGGCCGCCCTCTGGCTCAGCCCCTGGCAGCCCTCAGAGGTGAACCACCAGGGTGCTCTCCTCCGTCCCCACTCTCCTGCTCCCAGCCACGTGGGTGTAGGTTAGCACTCGGGGCTCTGTCCAGATCTGGTTACATTGCTAAAGCCACTGAGTAGCCTGACACTCTGAGAATGTGTGTGTGTGTGTGTGTGTGTGTGTGTGTGTGTGTGTAGAGTATATTCAAGATGTAGAGGTGCTGATAGGGATTATGTGACGTGTGGTCTGTCTTCGGGACATGCTGACCACAGGTAGCTCTTGTGGTCAGGGCTCGGAGGTATCAACAAGCCCACTTTGGCTCCTTAGCCGACCATGGCGTTGTAGCGCCAGAGGATTAAAAACCCACTTGCCACCTCTGAACGGGGGTGGTGCAGGGAGCAGGGGGTGACAACCAAACCACCAACGGCCAGGCATGCAGGCACGAACACTGTACTCTTACAACTATGCCACAGAGCAAGTCGTTCCCTGGCCAAGCAAATGGCCATTTAAATGTGCAACGCCGGGGGAATCCCCTCTCAATGTCCCTTTTCACCCTGTGCTGGTTTCCCTCCAACAAATGACTGGCTCAAGCAGAGCTCCCCAGACTGAGGACTGTCCCACTCTCAGTGAACCACATCTCCAGCCAAACTCTCCCCTCGACTGGCAGCATCACTATGGAGCTTTCCCAGCTCCAAGGACACACACACACACACACACACACACACACACACACACACACACACACACACACACACACACACACCAGGAGGCAGGCTTTAAGAAAGGCACAGTCAGAGGCCCCCAAGCAGCAGTGTGTCATGCGTGCTATTTCTGTGACCTGCTGAGTGTGTGCGTCTGTTCCTGGGCTGGGTGGGTGTGTGTCTGCACCAGGAGACGTCAGTGGGACATGCTGACTACAACATTTCTCCTCGCGAGCCCTTACAGACGTCACACTTTGTCAGGCTGTGAGCGTGGTTGCGGGTGTGTGTGTGTGTTTGAGACGGAGAGAGAGAGACACTGGAGACGCTTCTCTCTCGGCCGCCACACCTTAACCTGCTCCCCACGCCCCGGCTCATTTGTCAGTATCACACTTGGCCGACTGGCACGCCGCTTTTAGCCGTGTCCCTAAAGCACCCGGACCAGAGGTCACGGCAAACACACGCCTGTCCTGAAGAGACGCACGCAGTAACCACCAGCACACCGGGGCCAAACCCCCTCCCGGTCCCCCCCCGGCCCGCCCCGCCACGCCTGTCGCTTCCACAAACACAGACAAATGGCAAAACGATCAGAACAACCTGGGCGTGGGATTCTAGACGCAGATGTCGGCTACGAGCGTCATCGCTGCTATGCTGAGCAAGAACTCCAAAATAGTTGCATTTTCACCCAGCGCTGGAAACGAGGCTGCACACGCACGCACGCACGCACGCACGCACGCACGCACGCACGCACACACACACACCTTGAGCAGTTGCAGTTTGACCTATGCATGGTCTCCACAAAGTCCCAGGCTCCCGTCCTCTCCAGGAGATCGTCCTCACAGGTACCGTTGGTTGTCGCTGAGAATTTACGCCTGAGGAAGAGGAGGGAAGGACATACCCCTGAAGATGAAGAAACCATGTCTACAAGATGAAGGATTGACCCCAGTGCTTTTGGACACCGTTAGTGTTGGCAGTGCTTCGATGAGTGACGCAGATTGGTAGGAGACTACTCGGTCGCATATGTAAGTGTGTGTGTGTGTGTGTGTGTGTGTGTGTGTGTGTGTGTGTGTGTGTATGTGTGTCCCACGTACTTGTTCTGGGCCCGGTTGATGTTGCACTCCTGCCAGACTAGCTCCACCACCTGGCTGGCGACCCCGTGGTGACTGGTGCTGTCGGCACTGAAACTGTCCGTCACCGACGACAGCTTCACCCACTTCTGGGCCGACAGCGAGTCCACTGGGGAACAGAGAGGGAGAAAGACCCGATAGAGAGAACAGTTAGGACATCCAACGATGGTCAATGACTGTCCATCGTACGCCTAGTTATAGGAGAGAGATGGCTGAAGACAATACATTATATTTATAAAACACTCAAAGACGCTGAAAGGTGCCCTGCACCACAAAACGCTCTTAACAGACAGTCCTATAGAACTACAGCTACAGGGAGTCCATGGATGGCGGGGGGGGGTGGGGGGTTACCTGTCTGGGCCTCCTCTGGCGAGGTGGGAGGGGTGAGGGTGACCGAGGAGATGGCGGGGTCCCGATGGGAGGCAGGCACTTGGTGGCCCCCTGAGTAGACGGCGGAGGAGCAGTGAGAGGCGGCGGCGGGGGCGGAGGAGGGGAGGTCCGACTGGGTCACCAGCACCAGGCAGGCCGGGTACACCATCCGCACGCCGCCTGGGGGGCAAACACACACACACACCCACACACTCAGCCACAGTAACACATGCGACAAATTCATCTCCACCATCACCTGCCCACTATATTAACACATCAATCTAAATAAACACAGAATATTTACACGATTATTCCAGTACAATTAAGTCGGATGGGAAAGAATGCACACGTGGCATGATTTACGGAGACGGGTTCCGAGAGGGGCGGTGTGGGTCTTACCCACGAGCACCTCCACGGCGGCCAGCGAGTCGTCCTCCCACTCGATGTCCTCGGCCTTGTCCTCTGCCACGCCCCCGTTCTCCTTGGCACCAACGGGGTAGAACTGGTTCCACTCCTCGATCAGCTTCTGGGTGGGCGGGTCGGACAGCTTGAACGACTGGCCCGTCAGCGTGCCGTTCAGCCCAAACGGACTCAGGATCACTAGTGGGGGGAGAGGAACTTAAGGATAAGCGGAAGAACAGCCTGGGAATATCAATGGTCTTCCTGGTCCTCAGTGCGACTCTTCCTCCTCAATCTCCTCAGCGCTAGTCAGACCTTTAGTGTTGGTGGACTAGTCAGTCTGACCAAACACTTACAGAGCAATACAGAAAGCCAATTATTGGAAAGGAGCAAACGCTCAGAGCCCATCAACTGGCCCTAATAAAGGGCTCGTCAACAGCTAACACACACACACACACACACACACACACACACACACACACACACACACACACACACACACACACACACACACACACTCGTGGGCGAGCGTCCATTTGTTAATGTCTGGCTGGCTCATCCAGAGGGTGTCATTACTAGAGAGAGGAGGCCTGTCACGGGTCTATTGATCCCTGGGCAGGCAGGCTGGCTGGCTGGCTGGCTGGCTGGCTGGCTGGCTGGCTGTCTGGACACACTTCCAGGGGAGGAGAGATATCAAGCCAGAGACAGGATGGGGGAGAGACTAAGCAGGCCTGGTGACTTGGTGAGTGGGGGGTGGGGATGTCGGGAGAAGATGGGCTGTGCACTGCCAAGGCTGTTGCAATCTTTCAAACACTCAAAATCATTTTGATGGGCCACAGTCATCTTTCACAATCATCATCATAAAGGAGATTTGACGGCAATAGTCTCAATATTGCAGCACTTGATAATGTGTTTTAAGGCGCTATATCATCAGGTCACTGTTCACTCTGGAAACGTTTCACGGTTCAGCAAACTCTTACTGAACTCAAAGGCCAAGTACGTTAAAAAGAAGAAGAACAGGAAGTCGGTCTCCAAGCTTTCACATTGTATATATTTCCTGACCGTGCTAAAAGCGATACTGCTCCTTCCACGGGCCAGCTAACTAAGTATGGAGCCCTGATGGAGGAGCGGAAGGCTGCCCCCTTCTGCTGAACGCTGTCCGGTTCGCATCCACCACTGTCGTCCCTCAGTCATGCATGTATGCATGCACGCACGCACAAAAATACACACCTGAGAGCTACAACCAGGACTTGGCCCAAACAAACCGACTCAGAGGGAGTGACGAGGGTCTTTGTGGCGGCGGCCCCGGGCGCGCTGCGTTCATGGGTTGGATCTCGTTAAGAGGCGATTCAATTCCGGCCGTCGCCTCTGCGCCTCTCTCTCCACTCCACTTTGCGCCCCGGCCGGATCTTCCCAGGCAGGGGCGGCCCCGCTTGCCGTCGGGAGCGACCAGGGATCAGGTTAAACAGAGTTAAGGGAATGTTCCCCTTTGTCCTCGCTCCCCCGGCCGCTTTCTTTTCTCTCTCTCTCTCTTCCTCCCCGTCTCTCCCTCTCTCTCTCTCCCCCGCTCTCTCTCCCTCCCGGGCACGCCAGGTGCAGGGGCCCGCCGGTCCATTACCATTCAATAGACGCTCGATTATGAGGTCATATCCAGGGGACGCCTGACTGCTTCGGTGCATGCTAAACCGAGTCTGACCGAGGAGGGCAGGCGGGGTGAGGGGAGAGAGCGAGCAGCTTAAAACACACACACCCCAGTTCATTACAAAAGCAGGTCTCCTTCCAGAGCAGACACACAGCTGGGTGGGGCTCTGGGCTTCTCGTAGGACGGGGCTGGCCGTGTCCAGAGGCCTCCAGAGGGCCTGTGGGGGGAGCACCACCGCCAGTTGACCACGCCGCAAAGGCAAGCCCTCTCTAGTCGTCACGGCCTCTCACTCTCGCTTGTTTGTTTGTTTGAATCTCACTTTCCAGCTCGCTATCCTGTCGCGCTCCCTGGAGCACTGCAGAATCCACCGATCGTTGGCCGTTCAAACGGCAATTTGAATAGCCTTTGACTACAACAGATATCGCCGCTGTCAAGCAGCGCACGCAGAAAAGGAGATTAGGGCAGGAAAACAAAAATGTTATTTGGTGGGGTTTGCGCTTCTTATCAGGGAAATGGAGCGAGTGATCAGTGCTATCTAGCTTTGGGCAGGGGACGTGGGTTGCGGTTGATAAGAGGTCTGAACGCAGGCCAGGGGAAAGGTGAGGGGGAGGAGGCAGTATGCCTGGTGTATGGACTCCTCCTCCGGGGGAGAGGTGAGAGGGAGGAGGCAGTATGCCTGGTGTATGGACTTCTCCTCCGGGGGAGAGGTGAAGAGGAGGAGGAGGAGGAGCGAGGCACTGGGCGGTATGCCTGGTGTATGGACTCCTCCAGGGAAGAGGTGAGGAGGCAGTATGCCTGGTGTATGGACTCCTCCAGGGGAGAGGTGAGGAGGCAGTATGCCTGGTGTGTGGACTCCTCCTCCAAGGGAGAGAGGGGGGGCTGGGTGAGATACATGGCAGTATCCTCCTCAATGACTAAATGTGCAGGAAGGCGTGATGGGTTTGAGGTAACATGTCCATGACTGGTACGCACACACACACACACACACACACACACACACACACACACACACACACACACACACACACACACACACACACACACACACACACGCGCACGCACGCACGCGCACACACGCACACAGCTGAGAGAGTTTCCGTACACAAAATAAATACGTGTTTGGAGCGTGTTTTTATGTCTAAACGCCTCCGTGATCCGAGCTCGTCTCCAGAGATCAGTTCCCATGGGACCCACAGGCTGTCACTTAGAGTGCTAAAAAGACTAGCGTGTGTGTGTGTGTGTGTGTGCGTGTGTGTGTGTGTGAGAGAGAGAGAGAGAGCGAGAGAGATCCACCTTGAAAGGGGCTGGAGGCCTGCTGGGCCAAGCTGAGGTGCTCCTCACTGAGGTGGTAGACTGGCTGGTGCTGGTTGATCTCCACGCTGGTGCACACGTTGCTCTCGCCGTGCAGGAAGAAGGTGAAGGCGCACGACAGGTGCTCACTAGAGAGAGAGAGAGAGAGAGAGAGAGAGAGAGAGAGAGAGAGAGAGATACAGAAAAAACAAAAGACGAGTGAGTCACTGCAGCTGTTGTGAGGCTCACCTCGACTGTTGTCGCTGTTGACGGATGACAAAGTCCTTCCCTGTCTAACTGACAGAGGCAATAGGTGACCAACGAAACAGAGAGGGGGTCGAATGAAACGAGATCAAAAAAAAGGAAGAAAGAAATGCAGTGGCAGCCTTTGCCAGACTTGACCGAAACCCCCCCCCTGCAGTCCCTCCTGCAGTCCATAACAGAGGGGCTCTGTTAGTCACTATATAATGTGGAGGCTGAGTTAGTCACTATATAATGGAGGCTGAGTTAGTCACTATATAATGTGGAGGCTGAGTTAGTCACTATATAATACGGAGGCTGAGTTAGTCACTATATAATATGGAGGCTGAGTTAGTCACTATATAATATGGAGGCTCTGTTAATCACTATATAATACGGAGGCTCCATTAGTCTTCATGTCAAATGGAGGCTCTGTTGTTCTCTATATCAAACGGTCTACACAGCAGACTCCTCTGCAGTCCAGGAGAGCGAGGGTCGGGTGGAACAGCGGAGGCTTTATTTTAATCCCCTCCAACAATAACGCAAACAAATGAGATGAAGCATATTTGGAAGCTTAGAGGGGGATTTATCAGACCGTTAACCCGCAGTGGGGTTACACCAGGCGCCGCCTCACGTGTGTGTGTGTGTGTGTGTGTGTGGTCAGCATGACTGCTGTAAGTGGCCTTCATAGACGGAAAAAGGCAACCAAACTTACCTAGGCAATCTCTGAAAGAGAACAAGAGAATACAATGGTCTCTCGCACTCGCTTGCTCTCTCACTATCACAGCAGGACATTGGCCAAGCGAGAGATCAAACAGAGAGTGTGCGTGCGTGTGTGTGTGTGTGTGTGTGTGTACGAGAGAGAGAGAGAGGAGAGAGAGAAAGAGAGGGGGGTAATAGAAGGCTGTTGGGTACGGACTGCTCTCTGCGACTCACACTTTATCATTCTATTTATCTATCTAAGGCAAGCACACAGGCACGCACGCACTAACGCACGCACACACTCACACGCAGGCATGCACGCACGCACACACACCCGACAGAGGAGCAAAGTGAGGCGGACGCGTTGGATTTGGGAGTGGATCAAAGGTGCTCGCCGCCTCGAAGGATTTGGTTAAGCAAATATCAGTAAGTCTCTCTCTCTCTCTCTCTCTCTCTCTCTCTCTCTCTCTCTCTCTCTCTCTCTCTCTCTCTCTGTGTGTCTCGCTCTCTTTCTCTCTCGTCGCTCAGTGACCGGCATGGCCGCCACTGCACGGGATTAAAGAGAGAGAACAAGGAGCAGGGAGACGAAGGGAGAGAGGCAGGGAGGAGAGAACACAGCATACTAATAACATATCATCAAGTCACTAGGCTGGAGGGGGGAATGAAGCAGGACAGCAGCGAGAGAGGGGGAGAAAGACAGAAGAGAGTGAATACGAGAGAGAGAGAGAGAGAGAGAGAGAAGAGCACGCCACGTACATTTTAACACGAGGTCGAAACTACCTGGGCTACTGGTGTGCAACCCGATAGCCGCTCTCTTTGCTGCACCAGCCAGTGTAAAGCCGGGACCTGCTCTGTGAAGCCTTCGATGACTGCCGGCATCGAGACTCCGGGGCAGACCGGTCGGCGACTAGTGACGCCTCACTCACCCTCCCCTCCCTCCCTCCTTCCCTCCCTCCCCTCCCTCCCTCTACCCCCCGGGGCTAGTCTGAGAGGCGGGGGACAACACCTCAGAAACATAGTTAGCGCCGGTAGAGGAAATGACTGGATAAGGCTCTGGAGACAATGCAAAGGCCTGTTCTCCGTAATCAAGGGGGTGGGCACCACACAGACAGGGACAGCCCCTGGCCTGGACAGACACCTACTGGCCTTTGTTATGAGGCTAGGGAGACACCTATGGCGCGCGGACGCAAGCACGCACACACACACACACACACACACACACACACACAGCTATCGCGATGGGCAGGGCAGGCCTCTAGGGCAGAGGCAGATCAGGCAGCCACCTGTGGAGGAGTGGCTGAGACGAAGACAGAGGCACGCTCCCCCTCCTTGTTACCATGGCGCCCCAGCTGGAGGGAGGGAACAGGTCTAGGCTGTGGTGGAGCGGAGGAGGGCGATGATGCAGGGTGCAAAAGGAGGGAGGGAGAGACGGAGGAGGGAAGGAGACAGGCAGTTAGGGATTTATGGTGGTGTGCGGCCAGCCGACTGTCTGCCTTCTGCTGACAGAGAGACTGAGAGACTCCCCTCACACCCACTGCAATGCTGACACTCTGCACCACACACACACACACACACACACACACACACACACACACACACACACACACACACACACACACACACACACTCACACACTCACACACTCACACACACTAAGCTTGATTACACGTGTGGCCCAGTAGGTATTCAAGCCCTACCATGGGCTCACACAGCCCGTCACTATCCCTACAGCTACTACCACCAATATTAGAACCACTACTACCACCAACGCTATTATTACCACTACTACTACAACCACGATTACTACCACTACAAATATTACTACGACTACTACTACCACCAACATTACTACCACCACTACCACCAACACCACCAACACTACTACCACCAACACTACTACCACCACTACCACCAACACTACTACCACCACTACCAACCAACACTACTACCACCACTACCCCTCCCACCACCACCAGGCCAGTCCCTTCTCCCTGAGTGTATTTTTACCTGATGGAGGAGCTGAGAGGTCTTGCTCAAACAGCATACTGTGACCATGGCTAATAGTGGCAGACTAGAACCCTCCACTAACCCACGGCTATCCCAGCCTGCCTCTCTCCACCGGCAGGTGCCGTCCCGCAGGGCTGCTCCGTGCCCTGGGCCAAAAGCAGACAAACTGGCTGGAAAACATCAGGAGGTTCCAGGAAGTTCTGTGGTGTTGTCAGTACATTAAGAGAGAGCGCCCATTCCAGTGTCCCTTTAGCCACCAATCAGCCTCTCAAATCAAACAGATTATCAACAACAACAACACAACATCACGTGACCTAAACATTGCCTCATTCACAAGTATAAACACACAAAGAGAGAGACAATGGCAGTGGGGGGAGCTTTAACACAAGTGAAGCTGAAAAGGGCAGCACAATCACTCTGGGCTGGGACTAGATATCCAGCAGCCATTCTCTCTCTCTCTCTCTCTCTCTCTCTCTCTCTCTCTCTCTCTC
>JAVQJS010041523.1:0-15830 GCA_036024795.1 Galaxias rostratus | reverse complement strand
CACCAAAACACACTCACAGGCTCATGTGCACAAACGTGTGACTCACTTGAAGACATGCTTACACAGGCACACACACACACACACACACACGCACACACACACACACACAAAGCGCACACAAACACACAGCTTAGCTAGAGTCAGCATTTACTAAATTAACCCCAACATAATTGACCAGAAACCGACATGGATTACGTACACACACACACATTAGTAGCAAAATCAAAAATCCATGACAAACAGGCAGTTGACGAGTTTATCTGTATTAGATGGACAGTACAACACAAAAGGACCTTTGGTGAGGGCTAAGAACGCTGCTTGGAGGGAAACGAAAAGAATCCATCCTAGATAAAAAATAAAAAAGATTTACAAGGGGAATAAATACTGCCAATGGTTTTTGGCCCAAAGCAATGGATATTTTTGTGACATGTTTGCAAGGAACCAGTAGTTAAAAGATCTAATGAGAGGAAAGATTTTGCTTTCTGGAAATCAGGAGGGGGGGGTTCTAAAGAGAAAAGGGCCACCAGCATCCTGATTGGTAACCAGTCTTCCCACCGAAGTTCCACTTCCTGTGGGGAAACAATGCAGTGAGAGGTCTGAAGCTCTCCAGTGTGTTTACAACCCCCTAGGCCAGAGTTTCCTGTCTTTGTCCACCCGGCAGCCCACCAGGCTAAACATAACATCGTCAAGCAAGAGACAAGCTTTTGTCCCACAGTAAAGTCCCAACACGTTAGTGTACACCAAACTGTTCGCTGAAGAAGTGGCTGTAATTGTGCAAACCATTTGGGAAGTGTGAAGTGGCATGACCGATGTGTCAGAAAATTGGCATTGGCAAAAAAGAAATGACAAAAGCCCAGACAAAAACTTATCAAAGGCAAATTTCTTTAGTGTTGTCGCAGGTACAAAGTCTCTCTCTGAAGCTACACTACGTTTATGTGTGTTTAAGAATGTGTTGGTAGGGCGTGTAATTCGGGTGACTTGTCATGAGTCTGCAGCCGTTTAGAAGCATAGACTGCAGTAAAATGTATTATGCCGTCAGCAGGCCAAGAAGATCCACACACAACTTGTAAAAGTTACCCCTAACCTAAGTTTATTTCACAATCAATGTAGGCAACGCTTGCAGGTTCCAAAATACACATCTGATCTAAAGCCTTCATCCCAGTTGTTTACAGTAAACTACCTCTCTTGGGAAAATGTGTTTTTCCCAGGTGCAATAAATTGCCTCACAAAGAAGCCTAAACAGGTGACTCCTGACCCCTGAAAGGCAGAGCAAGGCTAGGTTAATCAAGGCGCAGCCTAATCTCACCCTCTCCTTGGTTGACTGTCTGATTAGCAGCGGCCTAATCCTAATCCCCGGTGACCGTATTCCCAGAATAAAGGCTCTAACACAGAAGTGCAAGAGGAAGTGAGGTGTGTAAGTTGGTCTGTGGTTTTAGGGGTGTGTGTGTCCTGATTGAGAGCAAGGAACAGCGAGAGAGAGAGAGAAATTTCTATAATCTGTGCAATAATTAAAAAAAAGAGAAAAAGAAATTGAACTAACTAACTGAACAACTGAAGTAACAGCTGATTTTGCCTTCCAAATGTGCTTGGAGCCAGCAACAATTTGAACAAAAACCCAATGATTTTACCATGCACTAAAATAGCATACATCCTCCAGAATGGTCACTATAGACCCAGATCCATAGAGCCTAGGGAACAGCCACAAAAAAACATAGCAGAGCGAGGGTTTGCAGAGTCAAAGTCCAAATTCATCAGTCACCAATAATCTCAGTATCCCCTCAGGGAGGAGCAGCGCAAAGCCACCTGAGTCATCAGTCACCGCATTGGAAACTCAGACCTAAACATAGCCTGGCCTGCCCTAAACAGTCCACAGGCTGCACGACCGTGACACAACTGGAGAATAGGAAGAAAGTTAGATCATCCTTGGGGGGATTCTCTGGGAAGCCATTTACTCTGGCATGACGAATTGGCAAACAGTCGGACAGGGGCAGATATAGAATCTGCATTATAAAACATGGCTGACTTCCTGTTCGGTTAGGTGTCTGCGCAGGAAACACAGGATGTGGTTCAGTATCAGGCACAGTCAGGCACACTCCGGCACTCATTTAACGTGAAGTGAAAGTGTTACTGGGAGGTATATTCCGGGTACCAGTTAGCCATAAACTCATGTTTAAACAGTGTGGTCAAAAAAGGTATTCTTCAATGGGTAAAAACGCAAAACAATAATTACTAGCCATTCAACGCTGTTTGTGTATGACTGTAGTTGGAGCACACTGTCCAGGAGGTCAGACAGTCAACTTATTGCTTATATCCTGGTGCCGTCATCTTTCAGTGAGGTGCATACAGCATCCAGTCCCTATCCACCATACAAGTCCCTCAGGACCGACTTGCCGCCCCCCCCCCACCACCATCATCATCATCCTGCCTTACCGTTTGGCCTCCTCCAGATGACAGAGGTACTCGTAGGCTATGTTCTGTCGCCTCCTCTCATCCATCTCCTCCGCCGAGAGCCTCTCATCGTCCTGGATAGCTGTGCAAAAAGAACAGAGGCAATGCACAGCTCACATTTTAGATCACTGAAATCAGCAAAAATATTTAGAACCCTGGAGGTAAGGTAATACACAAGCACACCTCATAGGTTATCTGAAAGTGAGATGAGAAAGGTCTACCATAACAGATAATAGCCCTACTATAACAACATGAATACATTTGAAAAAAGCAGGCTGCTGTTAATTATCCGGGACTCATTTCCACCTTGATTGGGAAATGCACACAATCGTTTTAATGAATTCCATCCAAACCAGCCCAGTGAGTGGTTTGGTGAGCCATTTGTGGGTAAACTGTAATCACTATAAAGAGGAAGATTAAAAAAGAACATTACATTTGAATCAGTGTGTCTGAAACAGCCAGCCTAGAGTGGTAAAAATAAAAAAGGAGTCCCTTCCAGGGTGATCGATGGACCAACAAACGACTTTCGAAGACATTTATCTGATGACTAATGAGTCAGTCCCTATCCACACAACTCAATGTGGGATTATATATTATTGAGCCTATGTGTGTGGTCAATATGGGTTTAACTGGGTAAACCAGCTGATAGACCAATAAGTAATTTGGGTGAATGTTAGAAGAATGGAAAGGCCTTGCCTCCAGGAGCCTGACCATTGAAGACTTTAGTTGTGCCATCGACAAGTACAGTTATTTAAAGATTTCATTTAACTATAAAACAATTGTCTATTCTAGAAACATAGGCTAGACTTAGTTTCCTCAAATCTAATGTCCTGTGGTGTGTACGACTTCTGATGAAAGGCAGAGTGGTAAGGATCAAGCATGAATCTGGATTAGAGAGCTAATCTGTTTCATTTATGAATACAATGCTATCTGGACCTACCTAGAGGGACGAACATACAACCACGCACAAACACACAGCGGTCAATCAGGAGCCGACCCTAGGGATGTGATCTAAAGCCGGGGCATCCGTCGGGCTGAAGGCCGCAGACCCAGCTGTGTTTTCAGAGAGGACGTGAGTGTCTGTAAACACATGGCCCGAGTCGTGGGACTGCTAGCGCAGCCGTTACACTCCACACCAACTCACACTTCCTGGTAGGCCTGTTTGCACTGAACAAGGGGCTATATTTATTTCTGCAGGATGCTTTTCTTACCTTCATCTGTCACAAGACAAGTGAACAGAAATGATGATGAACTGAAAGTTAAGGATTACTGGGTTGGCAAGAAATGTGTTAGTGTGGGGGCTACTCTATCTAGTTATACTCCTTCACAGATTGTAGTAGGCTCTCTATCTAAAGTACTACAAGAAAGATACAAACAAAATTCCTTGGGATCAATTCATTATTTTTCACTCCATTCCATTCCTACTGTAACAAAGTATCTTAAATGTGTGCAAACTTAGAGACATAGGAAAGTTGAAATTATGAAACCTCGGCTGGTTTTATTCAATGCTGTTATTTAGTTTCGAGTCCTTTGACTATTCCATAGATAACTCCTCGATCGTGTCTGCCTTTTTGCTGGGTTTGCCTAAACAGTTAGCAAGTGAACACACGCACGCACATCTCTGCAAACAATACCTTCAACCTTTAATGTTTGGACTCATTGTGTTGTTCAGGGAATACGTTTTAGCAAACAAACTAACTGCATGTTGGGAAATTGGCTGGACACCTTATGTGTTGATAAGTCAAAGAGAATACACTGATAGCCTTTTATTGACTGAGATGTCTGTCATAACTTCTCTTCTACATTTGTGGTGGTTATATTCTTGAAATAACATACTGCTGCTGAAGTCAGCCTGTCGGGTAACTATTTATTTACAAAGGGTACTGAAATAGTTAATAGATAACCTCTGAGAAAACACCTTCTGTTAGATGAGACCTTCTGGTCATTGAACCACATTGGGAGCGCAATCACGCAATATTTCATTTTGAGCTGATGTAAGGGTAAAGGATTTCAGTGAAAAACAGCAGGCGCTATCAGAAACAGTCGGAACTTTCCTGCCACTTGCCTTACTAGAAATCACAATATTGGGTAAATTACATGTACAGCAGCATAATAGCTAAATTGGTGTAAAACGGCGTAGGTATATCAAAGCTTTTAAATAATTTGAAATTATTTGAAATAATTGCTTGTATAAACGTTATTTGGACAACGCTGCTTGCTTGAGCCGGGTGCTACAGGTGATGTCCACCTGTTGCCCATCAAGATATTCTGCCTGCGGTTTTAGTAGTCCTTCTTGTTTTAACAATGGCAAATATGAAACCACAGTACTTACGCATACATTCATGTCATACTTACTTCCATAGCGTGGTTTGTGTAAATTTGGGGTTTCTTCATGGTACATCCTGCCTTGTTGGTTTTATCCACGTCTGAACTCGAAATAGTTGGATATGCGCCGCTAACTTGCTAGCAAAAGGGAAACACACGACTTAGGTTGAAAGATTGAAAAGAAGAAATTAATAGCCAAGCTAGTCCAGGGGAGGGGGAAATCTGACAATCCTTGAAAGTTATAGACTTTTTAAGAAACGCGCAACATGCCTCCTGTCAGTTGCTACAAGTTTATCCCATGATGTCCACTACCCTACTCCGGTGATCTTTCGCTGTCAGTGCTGAGCTAGCAGGTAAGTGAAGTAATTTATTGCACCATCTGGCGGCAAATGGATCTGACCAAGTCAACAGCAATAATTTCCATGGAGTAAAATTGTAATAATTAAGGGTCCCGTGACTTTTAAAGCGAAACAGTTAATTTACCAATTATACGAATGACAGCGTAAGGCATACCAATAATCTGATGGGGTTTTTATGCTACTAAAATATTACAGTAAACGGTCCTATTTGATGTTGTTAAGGATGGAGATAACCATAAGTAATCACAAATTGTCCAATAGATGGCATGAGTGGCTCGTTATTGAACTGCTCATCTCTAAAATATTTTAACGTGTCCTTTTTTGTAATTAAGCAAATGTTCCAAGATGTTTCAAGATGTCTTTTCACATTTTTCTATGGAACATAAAATGTTTATTCTCGATACACGTTCAAAGGCAGCACATTCTGCAATCCCTGCCTTATTCTCTTTTAGACTACCTTTATAATCACGACATTGTTTGACCAACTTCTTCACACAGCTCAATACTGACAGACCTTTTTTATCCTAAATGTCTTATCTTGTGGCTAGCATGCCCATTACAGTAATATACACACCGTTCAGTTAAAGAAAATGGCTGAACAAAAACTTATAGGGCGATACATTCACATTTTGCTCACAAAATCATCTTTTGCTAACAGGTTTTACAATAAGAAAGCAAAGTTAAAGATAAATAATAAAGCACATGCGTTTGTACACACAGTAGGATCACATGGGGTATATGGGTGACATTGGTAACATACGATCCTGAATGGGTGCAACTTAAAAAGAACTGCTGATTTACATCAGTCAATCGAAAAGCATACATGGTTACCCCAGAAGTTCACCATTTATATTTTTGATTTGTACAGTATTTACAAATGTAAGCATATAGTCACTTACACAAATACACACACATACAAACATACATACACCCACACTAAAGCACACTCACACTTACATTATACTGAATGTACAGTGTAGATCACATAAGCCACACCAAAACCCAAGTAAGATCCCCCAAAGTAATACCCATGAAATGTTTTCTTCATTGGAAAGTACAACAGCGAGTTTTGATTGTGTCGGACATTAAAGGTCAAATATTGAACACTCAGACATTACATGTAATCCTTGTATTCTGTATACTACCTCTACTGAATGCATAGTACTGTTGAAGTGGCAGCAGTAGCCACTTGTCAGCAGCTTGGGCTCAAAACCGGCCAAAGGTGATGGCTTTTCCATAAAGCTAAACAAAGTAATACTGGTCAATGAATTTTTTTGTCACTGAAAGACTAATAGGTTGTTAAACATTGCACATTTCCGCTGTAATTTAAGATGTGCGCACAATAATCGCATACAGTTACAGAAACCTAAAAAAAAACTCCAAAGAAGGTAAAGCTGAAACATCACATTTACACGTTTATCTCATGTCCGTAGCCTGTGTTTAGCTATGCAAAACAAGTTAAAGCTTATACGCAAGAAGTACTCAGATATTACAATGACACAGGAAAGCTAGAAGGCAATTTTAGCCACCAAATTAAAATGTCTGTATGAATGTTATGACCTACTTTAAAGGATCTAAACATTATCTTAAAGCACTTAAGTGCAAACGGAAGTGCAACCATGGGTCATATTAGACTTTCATCATAGTGTGGGTAAAAATGTTTTTTCTTTAGTAACAGTACAATGTAGGTGCAGTTAATCTGTTATTGCTTTGTGTATACCGAGATATAAACTATTTTTAGGCTATTGTCTGGTTTTACCTAACAGGACCTTGCTAAAGGAGACATTTTCAATCTTGTCATCATTGCTTGCTGGGTTTAGTATCGCTGGGTTTGAAAGGGCATTAATTTAAGGTTAGGCTTGTTGTGAGACAAGAGGAATGTCTACCGTACTAAATTTAATATACTCAACATAATACTGAACACATAACATGTTAATTTGCATTTCCATTCCATTTCTCCTACCCCTCTATAGCCTCCGGTTGACCATTTGGAGAACACTCCAGTGAAAGAGAGGCACATTTTAAAAAGGCCATTCAGTTCATTGAAAAGGAAGTAGCAAAATCACAGTCACTGCCACAAGCAAGTTCAAACACAAAGCCAAATAATAAGGCTAAAGTGAAAGAGAGCCCTCATTAAAGAGCCCACACTCAGAATAATACAGAGGGGAAAATAAACAGATTTCCCCATTACAAAAACAGCAGCAATTATTGGATTGTGAAAACAAGGTAATTTCTTAAGACACAACATACAGTGCACATATTAAAACAAAATTATTCTTGATATGGCCTTTTTATTCTTCGGAAGGTACACTTGGTGCAAAGGGCTTAGTTCCCAAAGTGTCTAAGTAAAAAGCGTGGTCAAATATGAAAGCTGTGTGTATGTATTTAGTGTTTATTTGTTTATCTGCCTGCCAGTCAATCCTCGGTGGCAGCCAGCTGTTTTACAGATGTGTAGTCTGGCAAGTCTTTCTGATCTTCTATTCCCCCCTCTCTGTCACAGCCGGCTTCCTATCCTCATTAATGCTTGTTTTTCACTCTGCTCTCCATCTGCCACATTCTAATAGGACCGTGTCAGTACCTGCAGCGAAGCTTCAACCAAAACGTCAACTCCATACAAACTGTCCACGCGCAACACTGTCTACCAAAACTACCACAGGCTTTACTGTAGTTTGGCATACAAATTTAGTTTGAGCTCAAAATAAGACATTAAGTTATTAAAGTTTTTCATGACTGATGAAGAATTGTGAGCTATATCTTTGTAAAATGAGTGAAGAGATCTACTTCATAGAAGAGGACGGATTGCCGTTTTTAGACCATGAACGCGATTCAAAAGAAATACCCCTAGACTCCACAAGACACATTGTTGAACCAAGCCCTTTGCACAATTAACTCCATGGTCCTGGACTACATGAGGACGTTGGCCCTTGTGTCAGGCAGCCGAAGCGCCACCAGGCCTCCACCAACCAACACTGAGGAGGCCATCAGGATGGGGATGGCCTTGGTGATGCCCACTAAAGAACCAAAGAAAAGGTTCCCCAGCACAGCAGCCAGCTTGCAAAGGGCATTGCAGAAGCCAAAGCCTGTCCCTCTGAGAAAAGGAGAAAGGAAAATAGGAATTTGTCAGTTTTTTTTTGTGTGTGTAGATGGGTGTGTAAGTAAATGCTGAACCTTTCGTTGCCCAACTCACCTCCTGCCAGTAGGATAGGACTCAGTCGTGACTACGTCCAAGGAGTTCCAGGCTGAAATGCTCAGGCCGTTGTAAAGACAAAGCATAAAGATCATCATGGACTCACTGGTGCCAAACCACAGGAAGAAACAGCTGATCCCAGATAAGACCATAGAGCCACCTGTGGTACACACAAATAATCGAACACAGGTATACAGGTATGTACCTAAATGATTTTTATTACATAAAACTTGTATTAATAATGTTCTAGGCACCCACCAATGTAGAGACAGTCTTCGCAAAATTGCCCTATCAACTATCTTATTGCAAATCACCTCTGTAGCATAAACCCTTCAACGTCTTGACGTAAATTTGAATACATAATAAGTAATATGACATTGTTTCCTTTACCTAACATAGACAAGCGGCCAATCTTGTCCATGAGCAGGGCAGAGACAATGTTGCCGGGTAGAACAGCCAGAGTACCGAGGAAGTTGATGAAATAGACCCAGTAGGCACTGTAGTCATCGTCAAAGGTCATCTGGCAACCCACCTTCTGGTGGGTGAAGGTGCTGTTGATCACCTCAGTGCCATCAATCAGTTTGGTTTCATCAATGTCTGTCACAAAACAAACAATAATGTTAACGATAATTCAGACAAAAGACCTGATCCTTCTCAATAAACTTTATTGCACTGATTACGTCATTTTATCGTTTGTCCCACCAGTGTTGAAGAAGAATGTGCTGATGAAAGTACAGTTACGGAAGAAGGAGCCAACTGAAGTCACATCATCAAAGTGACAGTTCCGGAAAGTGGAGTCCACAAAGGTAATGGATCTCAACTTCATGTTGAGGAATCTAAATAAGATTACAGGAGATTTCTTATTGTTAATTTTGAATAGGATCGATAATTGGTGCTGGCCACTTCAACTCTATCCAACAAAATGTTGGTATGGTCATATTACTGCATTTCTGCCCCACCTGTCGTTCACGAAGATGCCATTGGTATGGATCTGGTTTTCCAGGGTGAAGTTGAAGGTGAAGTCCTCAATCCGTTCGTTGGCGTAGGTCTTCACCTTGGAGGCGTAGTCATCTGCCTGGAGATGCTTGATGACGTCAGGGAACCAGACAGATAAGCCGTAGTACCTAGAGCCAGGAGTCAGAGTCATTTCAGGTCTGTAGTGTCAGCTTGCAGGGATGAAAGAGATCAAATATATGATACAAATGTCAACAACGACAATTCGTTTTTTTTTAACGAGGTGTGATAAGAGCAGAAAAATGAACATTTCTGAAGAATGAAGTGAGAGTTGGGCAGACAAACCAGCAGACACCGACACTGTCTCAGACTCAACAATAGGATGTGTGGCAGTAGGGGGTTTTAACAGGGTTCGTCTCAGGTTGTTTTTAATCCCACTCTGTTCAAACACAGACCTTGATAGAAAGTATTGATTGTGTGCCCCTGAGACGGGGTATAGTCCACTACTTGCGCCACAGAGAGACAGAATGATAGCAAAACAATCTGGTGGCTTGAAGCCCAAATGGAACCACAAAATTGTAAAAGACTTCCGTTTTCTTAGAGTATTAATGATAATGGTTAGAAAGTATAATGCTTACCCAAATGACAGGGTGAACCAGACCACAGCCAGCCTGAGAGTGTTCTCTTTCATCGGGTAGTCAAAACATTTCATGAGGTTCAGGTAGATCTGTGAATGCAGAAAGTGTGAATGTGCAAGTGCGCTTTCAAACCATTAATTTACAATGGTTTTATTAAATGGGACGGCATGTCTGTTAATCTTTCAGTCTGCACAACACAATCATACAGCGTGCAGGCTGAAGAAGAGTGTAAATCCCTTATATTAACATGAATCCCGATGAGGCAAAAGGCAAAATGCCACCCACCCCATGTATTTCAGACTTCACCCTGAAGAGGGACTTGGAGACAGCGTTCCCTGATTCAGACTCCATCTCCACCAGCTCGTCAAACTGCTTTGGGATCTTGATCCTGTTGACCTGCAAAAAGTGATTGTGGGAGTTGACGGGTGCACTGAAGATAACCCCAGTTTACATTCAGAACAATATTATTTTTCACTTTTGTATGGTTCTGCTCTTTGGGCAAACCTTTGGATTCAAATTCATAAACACAGGTTCCATAAAAAAAATCTGTTTTAATAGTCTGTGGGTACAGAACTCAAGGATCCCAAGTCCATTTAACAGCATCGCTAGGGATTTACTTGAAGACACCATTCGGTACGCACGAGACAGCAACGTAAGTCTGAATGACACAAAACGTCGTCCAAAACCTTTCTATCTCCACTCTGATGCTCAAGACAGATTAAAGTTGTGTCGCAACGGTAGCAAAAAATGTAAGCTTCTTTGCTCTCCCTGAGCGAGCTGCAGCTCAGCCGAGGCAGTGTGTGTGGGGGGGGGGGGGTACATACTGTAAAGACTTTCTCGGGTTGCCCACGCGCTCGCATGTTGGTGTCATGGATCTGTTTGAGGATCATCCAAGCCTCATCGTGCTTCCCCACCTGACAGGAGTGAGAATCCCAGGGAAATTAACAGGATTAAAACCACTCAGAGACAGCTGTGCACACACACTCACAAGCACACACCCATACACAAATCCCTTCATTCTCAGAGATTGTGACGGGAGTCACGACAACAATTAGTCATCTCACTTCAAAGGGTAATTCTTCTTCTAACCAGCCTACTGCCACAGACCCCATGGCTTGTATTTTGCGAAGTCAGATGAAAACAGGAGTGGTGTTACTCCAAGTAGCCTTTGTTGTTGTCAACCATTTGACAGATTAACGCTCACACTTTCAGTCAAAACTCTGACAAAAGCGATGGTGGATTTTGATGTTTAACATATATTGCAGCAGAACATTTCACAGAGTTATATAGATTGTTTTCTTTACCTCTAGGTAGAACCTGGGGCTCTCAGGCATGAAGGTCAGGGCCACTACAGCACAGACACAGGGCAGGGCGCACACCACCACAAACACTCTCCAGCTGTGGAACTGATAGGCGGAGCCCATGCTGAAACTCCAACCTGTCACACAGTCACAACATAAATAGGTAACCAGTAAATAGGTTCAGCCGGGAATCCTTGACCATGATAACAAGAGATGCTAAATACCCTTTCCACTTCCTGTTCCCATATCATCATGATTTGACAAAAGTGTTGTTTCTTTGTCAAAGTGGATTGCTTTTAGCTATTAGATTAACCTCATGTGAAAGTCAATGGGTAAACTTGTTTGCGAGACCAAACTGCCTAGAAACCTAGGGCTAGTTTGCTAGATGTGGTTATAGTGGTAAAGGTTCAGCAACAATTTGTCATCTCTTTTTCACAATCAAGCTAAACAGAAAAAATTAAAAACAAACCAAAATGTTCTTAATCAGATTGTATGATATTAAGCATACACCTACTGGTCCATTGACGTAGGGGTTTGTTTCAAAATAAGTTTAATGAAGCATTGAATACAAACAGGGTATGTGATACATATAGTTTGATTAAAGTACATTGCCCCAAGGAATACTGTTTATTGGAAAGGAGAGAGGAATCATTCTGTAGAAGACTGAGAAAAGACCAAAGGAACAGGTTAATTTAATGTGTAGAAAATAAATTGAAAAGTTTTCTGTGACATTAATTCTTGTTGTAGCTGGTCTCAGCCAACCACCCCAAGTCTCATCAATCAATGCAGTCACATGGTTACACAAAAACTCTCTCTCTCTCTCACACACACACACACACACACACACACAAACACACACACCCACACACACTCAGGCGATCGCAATAACACACCGAACAATTTCAAAATTCATAGTAACAAATTGAAGTATGCATACAGACTTGTAATTGTGTACTTACACTACACAACACGATAACTGAACCAAGTGATGATTAATGCAACCGGATGAACATTGTCACACACACCCAGACACACTTATCTAAAAACTATACATTTCAACGCATTTAAAATTAATTCTAAGAAAAATTGTGAGACTATGATGCCTTAGAGGTGTGCAGCTTCAAATGATCCTCAATTTTTATAATTAAAAACTAATGATGTAACTTGGCCCTTACAGATGGAGTGGCTGCACAGCAATATGCTCAGTCATTTCATGGTGCTTTCCCTCAGGTCTTAAAAGTTATAAAAATAAATTATAAAGGATATTTTCCATATGTCAGTCAGAATATCAGAATATCGGAATAACAGTCTACCTGATACATCAGGGATATGGAAGCTTCCCTGGAGCAACAGTGTGATTCTAAACAACTGTTGGCTGTGCAGTTCCCTTAATGCCTGCTTAAGTGCTTCAAATTAAGTGGGGGTGAAAATATTTTTGCTGAAGAGTTGTCATCCTAGTACATGGGTGCGCTCGTCGACATAAATGTGTCTTGTTTTGTCTGCATCTGTTTGCAATTGTGCTATTCTTCCTAAATCTAGGCACAGCGAGGGGGGGGGGCGTTTTTGTCGTGTCAGTCGTGACCTCCCACGTCTCTTTTCAGATCATGTTTTCGGAAGCCACTTTGATGGAATTACAGCATTATCCATCAACGGGCGTGGGAGGTGAAGGGGTGTCATTGCTAATGGTAATGCCAGGAAATTACCAATGAAATTAATCTAACACCATATTGAAACCCAGATTTGAAAGCCCTGTTTATCAAGTGCTCAAGACAGAGAGTTTAAGGGGGTGCGAGGGAGAGGAGCATGGTATATTTGAGTGAATATGCTGCATGTTGCACTAATGTATGTGGCCGGGCGTCAGGGACATGTATTTTTTTGTCTGTTTTGTTTGTGCAGATTTGTAGTTTCTTCTTCTCTTCCCTATTTCTTCTCCATGCAATCTATCTTTCCTTGCCTCAATTTCCACGGTGTATGGCACTGTGTTTGTATGCATATGCCCTCACTCTTTTTCTCCATTCCTGTCATCCTTTTGACTCTCAGTCCAATCAACACAGAATGTGCCTAATTTTCAAACAGTGTTTGTAACTACTTGCCAAAATTCTAATATAATTAAAGTAATCTCAAAGTGTGATGATCTCATGACAACGTGGCTACCCAAAGGTATATTGGGGGGGGGGGGAGCAGGATTTCCATTAGGATTTGTGATATTCCATTGCTGTGACAACTCAATCTTCTTATATGACTAACTGGTTGTAAATTGGCTCCAAAATAAAGTGGGCTTGTGTCGGCATGCACACACAGTTGTGTTGCGGTATGTGTGCACTTCCCTGATTGCCTTTTTCCATGCTTCTCCATGGGATACAGCGGAGCTCCCTGCCCCTGAGGGGTAGTGTTTCGCCCATGCCATTGGAAATCTCATTACAGGGATTATGTACGTAATTGACTATGTGTATGGATGACTGAGTCAGCAGCGTTCTGACTCTCTCAGGCACCACAAAGAGAGAGGGAAAGAGAGGAATAAAAAGCTGCCCACACATCCATGCCTTAGTAGTATTATGCTAAGCAACTTTTCCATCATAAGGAATCTTTCTGAAGTCCAATTATTATTTGACCACCCAAATGATACAAAAGGTATTTAATCAAGTGCTTTTTTTCTGCAGCTTGACACCGTACTGAGTGCTTTGTGCATTCTTGAATTGCGTATTTGTCATCTAAATAATTGGATAGCACTATTGGTCACCATTGAGGGCCAGGCCACTTCAATCTAACGTTGTTCACAGAAAAAGAGAACAGAATGAAAACTAATCGATTGACCGCAATCACGAGGAGGCAGCTCCTCAAGGCAGTCTGAGACTCGACAAGGGGAAAAGTGACAACTGGAAACTATGGGGGAGTAGCGCTCCCTATTTCTCTCTTTTCATTCTCTCTCTTCTACCTCAAAAAATGTACTCTGTAATGGGAAATCAATGACTGCCTTGTCACTGTTTTCCAATCCTTGGAAAAACAGGCTCCAGCAGATACAACCATTTCTGCCTTCCTCTCCCAGATTCCAAGCAAACGTCCACCATTTGCCTCTTCTTGAATCTTTTATAGGGATGGCAGACGAAGACTGCAAATAATTCCATGTTAACCATCTCATCCAAGTCTTAAAATTCATTATAAAATCATTATAAAAGTGTCCACAAAGGTTTATGCTATGATTTCTGCACAAAAATGTATGCAGGGTTAAACCACATTTACCATATGTTAACTGAAAATATCAAGTGTCAAGTCAGAACGAGTATTCTTTGTTATTTTGTATTTGTGTCATTGCTAATTCTAGTTTTCATCAAGGGGGAGGAATGAGAGCTCACTGTATGCTCCCCTCCAGAATATTTGCAATTTTTATAAGTTAATACTATACATTTTTTAATGGGCAACCTATAAAATCTCAGAAATTATCTACCTTACTGCATTACCATTTTGCTCAATAAAGACATGGTTCAAACGCAAAGTGTTTTGACTGAAACGAGGCCTGCTGTTACTTCTTCATTATGTTGGAAAGCAGGTGTAAACAAAGTGTGTCCACATATTTGTGAGTCAGGCAGTGCCTGTCGTTCTGAGTGATGGGGATCTCTTCAGGACCCTCTGAGCTCCTGCTGGGTCTTTCTCTAGCAGCAGGCTACAGGGACACATCTGAGGCATGAGGACAAACGAGGAGACAAACACAGTGTTTTAATGGTGTATTAAACACCAGCGGTGTGGTGCGAGAATGACGATCTGTCGACGTGGCTTCTCCGTGTCAGATCGTAAGTAAAGGGAGCCGCTCAGGCCCGACCGCCAGCCGCAAAAGTCTATGTTTGGTTGGCACTGCGGCACTTGAGGGGGGGGGGGGGGCTAAAATCTAACTCTTCAAAAAGTGGTGGCGTATTCGAGGCACGCTCCACCTCTCAAAGAGAAACGGAGAGGCGGAGTGGGAAGGAGTGTCACTGAAAATGAGAGAGGTCGGCCTCACCACCAACATGCTGTGAAAAACATGCCTTAACGACAAGCCTTGAATTTTAGATCAAAAATGGGAAAAGGATCCAGGACATGGAATAAATACATGTAATGTGTAATGTTATGTGAGAAATGTAAAAATCCTTCTTTGAGCATATTCTCATCTTATCTTTATTGATGAGTGCAGGCAATTTCCAGCAAAGGAGCTTTATAAATCACAGCCATTTATAATCCACACCCTCACCCTTCAAATATACGTGTGTGTGTCTGTGTGTGTGTGTGTGTGTGTGTGTGTGTGTGTGTGTGTGTGTGTGTGTGTGTGTGTGTGTGTGTATGTACTAGTGCGTGCATGTCTATATGCGTACATGAGGATAAGGGGCATGGCTGTTTGGTATAGTGCAATTATCCTCTTTAATTAGGTGAGATTGAACACATGCTCTCTAATAATCTCTCTCTCCCTCTCAACGAATCTTTATATTTCTATCTCTCTTTTTCTCTCTCTCTCTCTGTCTCTCTCTCTCTCTCTCTGTCTCTCTCTCCCTATCTCTCTCTCTCTCTGTCTCTCTCTCCCTATCTCTCTCTCTCTCTCTCTCTCTCTCACACACACTCACATACACACACGGAGGGAAAGCCCATTGAG
>JAVQJS010041508.1:0-12313 GCA_036024795.1 Galaxias rostratus | reverse complement strand
TCTGGCTTTGAAACTTCAATAATACCATCGGCCATTTTGTGTGTGTGTGTTTCTGAGTGTGTGTATGTGTGTGTGAGTGTGTGTGGGTTTGTGTGTTGTGTGTGTGTGTGTGTGTGTGTATGTGTGTGTGTGTGTGTGGCTGAATAAAAATGCTTAACTGCAGCAATAGATTAAAACACAACATAAAAGGAAACATTTTTATTAAAATAAAAAAAATGTTAAGGCATAATGTAATTGTGAAAAAACTTTCATGTGAAGTACTCCGGGCTGGGCCATTTTCATAAGCAGGTTTATGCCATGGCTTTTACTCATGCTGGCCGGCGTGCCCAAACATTTGTAACTCACGTATTACAAATGTGAATAATTGAGCTGCTTTCAGTGCAATGTGTACAAGACACTGGTGTTTATCTCACAAGAGGGCATTTGGAAACTTGGGTTTGCAGTTCATACATAACAAGTTAACAACACACAAGTACTAGGGAGAGGGAATGTACAAGTCAAGAAATTTAAGAACATCCCAAAATGCGATCCTTCCATTATTCTCCTCTCAGCACAGCAACATATAAAAGCTTTGCACACTTAATCCCCAAGACAAATATTGTGAGAGTTTCTCTTGAAACCAAAAAAGCCCAGATCCTCCCAACCAATCCAAGGGGAGACTAAAAGATCAACAGCCCAGAACAATGAGCTGGTGATCAGATCAGACAGAAGGTAAAGAAAGCAGAGCCTGAGCCCCAATCCAAACATGACACTAAATTACAGGTTGGATCTTTGCTTCAGAGGAAGTGTTTAATTGCAGGTGTACTGACACCAGCCATTCAAATATATATGTAGTTTGCATAGTATATTTGAAAAGCCAACTCAGTACATGGCCTACAAATTTCTCCGCCAGTTAAACGACGAAAAGAAGGTTGTGTATAAACTGGTAGACAAACTAATCTGAATGAGGGCCTATTCAGATTCGCCGAGGATCAGGATGTTTTCAATTATTGGCCACCCCACCTGGGTGGTACCGTGAACCGTCCCTGATGAGATTGCTTTGTGAGTGTGAAAAGGGAACATGCTGCCAGAGGTTAGGAAGTAGGTGTGTGAAACCACCTGTGTCTTTTTCTTCCCACTTCTGTATTCTAACTATTTTTATTTGGTCTAGAAAACAAACAATAATATGCAGCAAAGAGTGTCTAATGGTTTGACAAGGACGTTCTAGATTAATCTTGATCTTTGTAAAGGACATTCGCGTGCAACCTTCCACCGGAATACTCACATGTCCTATTTCTTGACTGCACAAGCCAAAGCATAATGTCTAACCTACTTTGTGTCTGTCTTAAAATCCCCCAAAGGACGTAAGCAGAGGTCATGGGGTTAACCCCAACAGAGATGGGAGCACAGCTGGGTCATAGAGTATCTTCACAATATGTGTGAAGGTGAAAAAGCTGTAAAAAATAATAATAAAGACTTCAGTGTCT
This sequence comes from Galaxias rostratus, assembly GCA_036024795.1. Lineage (NCBI taxonomy): Eukaryota > Metazoa > Chordata > Actinopteri > Galaxiiformes > Galaxiidae > Galaxias > Galaxias rostratus. The sequence goes on along the minus strand of JAVQJS010041508.1, from coordinate 10,847 downwards.
GTGAACTATATCTTCATTCAAGTGGGTCAAAATGATGAAGGTTGGTAAACCCTGTCAAAATAATATCTACAACAATTAGGCCCTTTTCTTGTTTGAGAAAGCTGTGCGGTTTTGTCTATTAAGCAAATTTGCAATAAGACTGTTTGAAACACAAAGGAGGCCCCAAATGATGCCTTTCATTAAACACGACAGCGACAGGTCTCGTATGAAAATAAAAAACTAAATATTACTGTAATGGCTTGTCTTTTTTTTTAACAAAATAAAGATATTGAAATACAAATGATCAAATGCATTTTCCACGCCTGCACACAAAATAGATTAGTTCAAATGTTAACAAATGGTAATCTAGTGCAATTTCACCACTCTAAAATCACAGTCTGTCAACAACTTGAACCATGATATTTTCTTAAAGGTACATGGGTCGGGGGAAACTTTGTGATTCACCTTAATGTCCTACATCGTCTGAGATCTGCTGACTAAAGCCTACACTACCAGTCTATCAATAGTCATTATAAGTAGGGCAGTGGTTTTCTCTCTACGTGACCTGTGCTCATGTCCAACCACGCTTTCCCGGGGTCCAAGGTCATTATGAGGGGGGGGAAACAGATGTCAAACTCTCGCTCTTTATGAGTCTCTTAGCAAGCTTGGTCTCTCAGCTCTTGTTAGACATTGAATGTTTGTTTTATAAAAGCTGAGGCATTGTTTACAGTGCCAAACATTCAATAGAGTTCACAACATGCACAATCCAATCCACAGCACATAAGGTCGATCTCGATTAATTATTGTTACACCAAAGTATTCCATCTGATAATTAGTACAATATCAAATCTGGACAAAACATTTCCTTACTTTCTGTTTAATCCACTGTGCCAAGTGTGACAAGAATGTCTTTTTTCCCCCACAGAACAAGTCACCTGATCAAAAGGTTCAGAAAGGTGATAAAAATTCCTCACCCTCCGTAAAAGGTACAGTAGCACTCATTAGTAGAATTAAAAGCGATTAGTTGGTGTTAAGAACCACGGCCTGGCTATCACTTACTGCAGCATGGCCCTCTTTGTTCTGCACTATCACGCCCGACCTGAAGGAGAGTGGCTTTAATCAACGGCTAAACGATAAAAGATTTGCCAGTAAAGAATGCTGGGATGGTTAACTGTGTTTACGGCCTGATTTCATATTCTCCCTAATTGGATAGAGTAAATCATGAAACTTACTTGAAACAACTTGGGTGAGGCATCTAAATGTCATGTGGCCGGCATGATCTTAAAGGCATGTTTTCTTTTAAAAATGTGGTCAATGTCAACACAGAAAAATCGTCTGATATGCAAGGTGCGTGATGATATTTGAAAAAGTAATTTTTCAAAGACTTATTAGGAAAAAGATTAAAATTATTAGCGTGAATAAGTGCCGTAAAGAAGGCACTGTAAAAATTACATGTAAAACATAAAAACGAACCGAAAGGTTACGGGGCCAAACCCACATGAATATGACTCCTCAGCACTCTACGGGAGGGGGGGGCAGTAAAATATACAGTCAGACATTAAAAGAGATGACTGATCAAATGCAGCTGAACAGAGTGACGCTGCCCTGACGTTGCATGTCACTGGTTTTAAATGGCGATGGCTAAGCCCCAGAGATGTGGCGCCATTTATCTCATAAAGCAACAGTACATTGATTAAACACTGGACATATAACGTGTGCAGCGACTTACCCTTTGTCCTGAAAGCAAACAAAACAGAACCAACCAAACCATTCGAATGCCTTAATATTTAGTCAAAAGTAACAGAAATATCTTTACAATATAATTGCAAAAACTATAAATAAAACATTGATTTATAAAAGTAATTTTTTTTTGTTGAAAGAATGTGTTATTTGAAGTTGTTTAAACCAAGTAGAATGTGGTGTAAAATAATATAAGGGGTCTATTAACGGATGATGCATTTACAGCCTGGCAACAGAGACAGATTCTTCATCGGAAGGAATATCCATGGACAGATTTGTAGCTGATATTTTCCCCCCCGTTTATGATACACATTGTGCTCATTGTAATGATATGTATTGGGTACTTGTTAGGAAAAATCGGACCACCCACCCAAGCAGTGTTGAAACGGGGTCCACCGAGGGCAATTAAGCTGTTTCCCTAGGTCACTCAGGGCCGACTTGTTAAAGTTGTGAACTTGGGGAGGGGGGACCCCTTTGGCAGGTTTCCAAGACAACCAGGGTGACATTGAAGAGCACGGGCCAGCAAAGACGTCACAGACGAAAAAGAGTTTAACTAATCTCTCGTGTGTATATTCTGTCTATGTGAAGGATCATTGTGTGTACTTGGACTACACTTTAAATAAGCATTCATGAGGCAAGGTAAGTTTTCTTGTCAAAACAGGGGTTTAAACGTATTTCTTCCAAAGTCCAAAGTCAGAATCAAATCGTGTACCCTGAATCTCGCCAGTTTCCAGTTAATACTATAAACTGTTTAAGTTACAGTATCCTGTCTAAGACCAAACTTTGACTTTAAGACTGGCATCACTCTGTCATAACGCTGACCTGTGTGTAACACGGAGATGAGTTACTGTGGCCAGGGATAGGGCACTACGGAGTCAACATGTGAAAATAGCCATGACAGCCTGTCCTTACCCTCAACGGAAAATATCCAACTAAACATAACAACAGTCCCACAGAGGAATTCTGACATCATCGGACATTCCTGAATGCATGAGCCTCTCTCTTCATGAGAGAAGAGAGAGCAGTTTTATGCCACCAATGTCTAGAGGTGACTATGATGTGATGCAAACGGTTGGATCGTCAGCAGTGTTGCTATAAGAAGGCAGATGGAAAGCGAGAGCTGTAAAAACAAGATGGATGCCAAATAAACTTGCATTGCGAGATCATGTTTGAGAATTACAATATGTTTCACTCTCCAGTTGGCTTGCTTAATCTGGCCTTTGACCATTATCTTTACCATCTCACATGGAGCAACGGCTCATCGTGTAAATGAAAAGGCCAATAAGAAACAGATAAGAAGAGTTTGGAGACTATGATGCTTTAAGACGTGCCAACTGTATTAATGGTTCTCCTTTTAAACAGGTATGCAACCACAGGTGTGTGCAACCTCAATCCCAGGAGTCAAGGCGTCTCATAATTTAACACGTTGCTGCCAGATGTGGGATGATTCATCAGGAAAATGTGACACTTACCCTTCCCTTGACCTTAATACCTAAGAAACAATAAGTCCCTTTTTCTAAATGTTGTTCGAATGAAAACACACCTAAATGTTAGATATCGTATGAAGAGGCTGAGCATAGGAATCTAAGAGTACTTGACGGATAGGTTTGCTAGACAGATACTGCCCGTATGTCAGAATAATCCAGTGACGTAAATGGACCTTTTCCCTCCTTTTTTTTAAGGTGAGGTGAGAAAACATGATACCAGCATCCCTCTCGTGTTTGTAAGCATACTGGGGCCGAAAGATAATCTTGCCCTGAGAGCTAGGGGCTGTTATAAATTACCTGCTGATGCCAGTGATAAATCTTGTCAAAACTCACTATCCCTCCCTATCGTGGGAGTTGTGAAAGTCCTGAAACATACATCACATTAGATTATTGTCAGTATTAGAAGGTAAATCTCCTACAGCTAGATAACTTGGGGTTGGAAAACAGCTACGCATCTTACATTTTTTACAGCACCATTTTTACTAGACCTGTAATTGTCATGGTAAAAGCAAACGATCCTCCCTTGCTTTGAGTTCATTTATGTACCTGTACCGAGTTTTGCAATAATTCAGACCACAAGGTCAAGGAAAATAACGTTAGGCACCATTAAAGGAAACTATATCACAAAAAATACTTAATCGTTATGAAAAATATAGTTACATTTGTTTTGACCGCACATTACACAATAGTGACAGATTCAAGTTGCAGATTAACATTGAATTGCACAATCAAAAACTTCAAATCTCAGGAATTAAATAGCAATGGATGAAATGATAGTGATCGCAGCCATCTTCCATCATGGATAATTGGGCCTAGACCAAGCAAGCATTAAACAATTCGGCTATCAGACACAGACCCACTTTTATGTCGCAGTTTTAGGAAATGGCACAAATCAAGTTTGGGTGGAATTGCAATTGCAGTAACTCTAATTCTTTGCCAGATTAAAGCAATTTACAAGGAGCATTGACTGACTGTTTTTTGCCCACTCTGTAAATCATTTTCATGGGTGTCTTGCCTGAAACAAGACCGTAATTCCACATCAATCAGATTTCATTGTTAATACCTGATGTGTGCGAGTTCGAGAGACACAGCTAATATGCCACATTGTGCTGCACACATTTTAAGCATAAACCAAATAAAAAAATTGAGTCATTCTTTTATTATCTTAGGATAGAAACTAGTTTTGACTGATGTGTGAAGAAACATATCATGTTCCAAAAATTAATGATGCACATCATAAAAGAGCAAACACACACCGACGTCAAAACACATTCAGTACACATTTACACAAGACCTTTCCCGCCCCGCATCACAGTCGTAATCTAGTACAGACGGACTCAATATGAGAAGTGGAGAGAAAGTTTTACCCTGCCTCTCCATTCGAAGGGCTGGCAGAAACAGCCCACTACATCGTTGATCCTTTGGTACTTCTAAACAGAACTTGGCAGAGCGTTGGGTCAGATTAGACCGAGTAGTGCATTAGTATCCACATTCGTGCTAATAATCTTGTAATCTTACATTGAGGACCACTGGGATTGGCTCAAACTACTGTAAGAAAGTGGTGGGGAATTTCAGAGGTAATTTGTGTTGTGTTTATAGAATCCACTCAGCTATTTGGATTGTTTATTTTGCCTACAACATGAGGGTAAATGCACTCCACTAATTGAGTCTGTGTAATTCTGTAATAGGTCTATTAGAAAGCACTATTTGTTTTCATTGATGCAGTATCTAAAGCTTAGAAAAGTATCATAATTGGACATACGTGGGCGTGTGGGTTGAGACTGAACTTATTTGTATGAGGAAATGCCATACGAATCAAGCAAAAAAACATAACAAGTTGAAACGCATTTCAAAGAGAATGTGCAATGTGACTACTGGTCACAGTTTTCCCATCACTACCATCATACACAAATAAATATCCTAAAATTAATTTTTTTCAATAAGATGATGCACACAGCATGTGTAGCATTAGGTTTTTTTGGTAGCAAATAAAAACTACACTACAGTAGATCAAGGCAGCGTCCTCATGTGGCTTCTTTAAAAAGGTTGAATTCACTGTGCCTCCACATGGTTCTCATTGCTATGCACTGGTGTGCTCAGGTAAGAGCTGGCTTTAGAAAATAATCTAAACTCACTCAATATGTTACATAAACTTGGTTAAAGTAGGGGACATTGGAAATAACTGTATACCTCTAACCAAGTCCTGTTTTACATGATGTGTTCATTATGGTGTTTATGGCGTTGGTTGAAATAATATGACAATATATTTTTGGTTTCAACCAGTAGCTTCCTCCAATTAATCTTCACTATTAACGGCATCTTACAGCATCCCTCCTCATTGCTGTTTGAATTTTGACATTTGAGAGCTACATCTGCAGAGACTATAGCCTTTTAAGTGACTGGAAATGCATTCCTTCCCAGCCTTGAAGTTTACATTAAATGAGCTATCACACAATGCAGTTACTTTGCTCTAGATATTTGGACAACTTTAGGATGGTACTATATAGTTAGTCAGGCACTTTTATTGTTAAGTTTACACATTAATTTGTTTTTAATACAAACTGATTACAATGGAGGAATGTCCTCATCGCTGACTGGAATGGATATCTTTTATTTACGTATTCCCGGTCTAAATAATGGATTTATGTAATTAATATATTCCATGCTTTCATAAAAATACATGATGAATCAGTTTAAACCTGGGATTCATTTGCTCTTGCAGTGCTGTAGATTAAGTTCACAACAGTCAAGCAGAGTTAGTTAACCTAGTGGGACTGAAGCCAGAGCAACAGGCAAACAGCTGGTCAGAATATAGGGTGTATGACATCAATGGCAGGCCTAACAGCAGGATCCTGTGGGTTTATAATAAAAGACACATTTAATTTGCATAAGGCTTGACAGGGAAAGCTTTCTTTGGTACTTCAATTTACAAGATTTACACGCTTTAGAAAAACATCCTCAATACAAAACCTAAATATTGTTAATGTACATGCGGAAACAAACTAGCCTTATCAATATAAATAACATTATCCTTATTATAAATTTCGGTACACATTTCAATCAAAATTTCTATTTTGGATTTGACAGCAGGCAAAGAAACAAATGCATACAACTTTAGAATCACATTCAGATATCCAAAACTGAAAAAATTGAAAATAGTGAAAAAAAAGTTTTCATATTTTTGTAGATTAACAAATTAGGACTAGTTGTCCAGGATATTAGTTTAGGTAACTTTGCCATTAATAAGTTATCACTGAAAAAGCACCTACACTACAATGTTATTAACTACTCAATAGTAAATGACCAAATACTGCTTGGACATTTTAGAACATTATGACTCATTACTTAAATGATCAGACCATGTCAACAAAGGAATCAGAAATGGCAATGAATGAGGTTGTTTTAAACATGTTATGTTATAAAGCTTAAGGTATTTAAGCCTCTTAGATGGAATTAGTCCTATGGGGGTTTGATTGAAAATCAAGGGTTTAGTCCAGACATGTACAGCTTTTGTTGAAAAGGTGCATCGAAGTTCAGGACAGTCCAGCAGGGAGCATTTATCTCAGTTAATAATACGATCCCTTACTCTAAACATAATTTACCCGATACAGCAGCACAACAAGAAACAAAGCTTTTTCAAAATGGCAATTTTTGCTTTACCTTAACATTTTAATCAGTTTTAAAGCCAGCATGATTTGAAGGTGTTTATAAGGCATACGTTGGGCAATGTCCTTTTCATTCGTTTTATTTTTTCTTTAGGTTAATTTGTCTTATTTTTTTTTATACGAACTGTTTCCAACAAAGTTTTATTGTTTGTTCACATGGGAAGAAACATTTTATTTCACAGAAAAGGAGAATGAAGCAACATTTCCAGCTTCCCATAAATCCACCGCATGCACAGGGTTGCAGGTGAGAACTTACTGCCAATATCAACAAGATCGCAGAGCAGCACCATCGGTGTTATGGCTTACCTTTGCAAGCAATGGAAGGTTAAGCCATGGAATAGTCATGGGATGCGCCCATGACTATAGCTTCACATGGCAATGCAAACCTGCACGTTACCAGCTGAACAGACTGCCAGCAAACTTAAACTAAACTGTCAAGACAACATACTCACCGTGAATGGAGGAATCGGATCTGCAGTTAAAGGCCTACGTAAAGGATTATTTTTTTTACGTGTTTTCATGCTTTCAAAAAACAGAAAGGATTGTTTAAACCGCAACACTGCCACTTACTGGCTGAATGTATAGCTTCAAGCTGCGTCCAGTGATTGAGTGTTAGTGACTCAAAAAACCATTCAGGTGCTCAGACAGTAATAAAAACGTTTTATGAAGAAAAACCCAAAGAACAATGCTTAGGAGTACTGAATAAAACATCTAGAATTTAGTTTGGATCGGTTAGAGGGGGAGGTTTGTGGTGTTTAATTTATAGCTGTGCAGGAGCTGCAACCACAAGCATTCATGTTCATGTCTCTTTATGTTTTGAAGGTACAGTAAGGTTCGACACCCAAGGGACGTGATGCTTGGCTTGGTACAACTCTCCCGATCAGATGCACAATTAACTCAGGTCAGCTCCTGGTGAAACACTTAACAGGTTGGCATAATAACCTTTGTGCTCAATTGTTATTTATTTCTCTATCTACACTCTATTCTCATATTCTCTGCAAATGAAAATTACTGGAAGCTAAAGTACTGGAGAACAATAGTTTTTTTAATCTGAGAGGAGTTGCAGAAGCATAATGAAAGCATGTATGGTCTAGGTAAAATAAGTATTACGATTAACAACACAAATTTGTTTAATGGATAGATGTATCACAGAATTGACAGAACCACCTGTGGCAAAGCCTGATTCTTTTTCAGGGGGAACATCTTGTGAGGGCTAACCGTTCTTTCTTCACATACAGCCAAACGATCCGTGAGGGAATAATATGGAAGTTGTAAAAATAGATGAAAAAAAATCCCTGTTCGGCTATTGCGGTGGTCTCTTCTTCTCCCAAGTGAATAGTGTACAGCTGAAAACACTGAAGATGTTTGTGTTTTAAAGGGAAAATTTCACATTTATCATTTATTTGCAGGGTAAACTGTGGCCTCCTCCTCCTCAACTGACATACCACCCTGTGTATGCAGAAAGAGCAATAGAAAAAAGAGAGAGAGAAAAATATGTTGACCTAGATTTTACTGCATTGTCAACAACATTTAAAATGTTATTGTGATTCCGCAGTCTCATCTACACCGTCCTAAAGTTTGTGTTTATTAGTAGTGATATCTAAACAAACATTTCTCTACATATTGAAACAAATGCGCTGGCCACAGCCTCTAAACTACATAGGCCCACAGATGTGCTAATTCAACCATAACCAAGGATGATTATGTGGTGCTCATCTGAGAGGAAAATCCTTGCAGACAAAAAAAATTCAGAGAGCTGGAGTGTACAGTCATCCACACAAATATATCTTGCCTGAAACTCATGGGTGACACCCATTGTATATTTTTCTTGGCCACAAAATGTGCCACGGGTGCAATACCCTCTGTGTCCTTTGGTACTATTTAATGTATCAACTCCAAAACTCACAAATGCAGTATAACCAAATGGAATGTTCCAAACACAAACCAATATGCCCAACAAGCCATATATCTTCTCTCCTCTCCCAGCACACGTTGACCTCATTGCAGTGATGGATACATTCAGGCTCACAGTCTCAGCCAATGCTTGCTGGGGTTCCTACTGTTTTTCTGTCTGTTGGTGGCCTCGGCTCTGATCACCTTGGCCTCCCTTGGAAACCATAAATTGCTCCGATGAGATGAAGTCTCTCTCACACAAGCAGCAAGACAGAGTCTGCTGTGCGGTGTTTTGACAGCCTCAGACTCTAAATCAAGGCTTTATGACGGCTGGGGAAAATGTGTCCATGTTCCTCATGTTGATTTATGCTCATTGGAGTCTGGAGGATATGATAATTTGACCCCCAACAGATGGATTGAGAGATGCCCAAAGACAGCCTATCCCAGACGTTCTGTCCACTGAAAACAATGGGATCCACATGCTGAAAAAAACTACTTTGTAACATCTCTGTTGTAACATCAAAGTTATTATAAGCAAACATGCAATGGAAATAATGGTCAGGCTGGGCCAGGACTCCAACACCAATTAGAATATTCTTGGTCAGGCATGTTTAACATACCCACATTCCCAAATGAGGTCATAAACGGTCAGTAATTGAACATATACAGCCGTTGTAAGTGAGGTTTGTGGTGTACCTTCATAAAGTCCTCTGCAGAATGGTTTCAGGGATATCATTACATGCAAATCTACTTCTAACAGGAGACAAAGACAAGTTGTTTCCGCATTGTAAAATGACTTTCTTATAAAGTAAACATTACTTTCAGTATAACGCTAACATGAATAATGGCATTCAGTAATAACTGAATAAATTGCCATCTTGTGGAAAGTGTTACCCTGGAACCCTTTGAAATTATTTTACTGTCTTCGGCCTGCACCCTGATGAGAGCCTAGGGGCTGATTTACAATGGCTTTGTGGGATGATCTCAGCGAATATGCAGGGTTTGGCAGCCATTTTTGTGTCTTTTCCATGCATCCGATTTTTCTTTTTTTTATAACATGGTCCCTGCACATTATGAGGTCAGTTGGACATAGAGCCAGGCAGCTTAAATTTGCAGAGCCAAATAATGTTGTATTTAGGGGGGGGGGGGTTAGTTCGTTTTGTGTTTAAACTTCAGTGTAGTATGTTAAATAGTGATGATTCCATGGCCAATTTAATACCTTTGAAGAGCCTATGGAGGTAGTACCATAGAGGCTTCCCCTTGCAAACAAAACTTGTTTATCTTGCAATAACCCTCAAACTCTAAACAGCTGTTCATTTAATAGTGGGTTACTGGGGGAAATTATACAGTTCCAATGCTTTACCAATCAAGCTCGACTGGATGTGAAACTCCACAAAAACTTAAATCAGGCATTGTGGTGCACTCTCTAAAGGATCTATTTAAAAGTGTTGCTGTACTAATCTTCTCTCACTAAATCACTAAAAGACATTAAAATGGTTTGCTGTGAAGTGAGTACTTTTGGGAGAAACGTCTCTCTTTCCATAACTTTCTCTTCTCTTACTGGAAATCAAATGTGCAGTCACAAGTACTAAGTTACTGTTGGTAAACACAAGCTATAAGTAGACTCAAAACGTTTCAATAGTGAAAATAATTGTCTCCATCAAACCATGTTAAAGCTATATGTGGCTATTTACTTCAACAGAAATACTATGCACTTCATGTTGTGAAGTTTGTAATGTTTCTCGCAAGCTGGGAAACTATTTACACAGGCCCTTTGGCCACCCTGAAAGGGTCCTCCAGCCAGGCCTGTGGATATGTTATCCTCATCACTGGCCGGCAGACAACACAAGACAGCTCACTGCAAAGAACAAAATTCTCTATTTTGCTTTATTTTGATGTTGGAGATTATGTGGCACCCATTGATGGGGTCAGAGGTGGAGGAAATGGGGATCCCAGCTGAGCGGCAGGACATAATCTATTACCACTCAGAGACACCGGCTGACTGGCCCTTCTCCGTTTTCCAGAGAAGGTGGGATGCAAGGGAACCCCTCTGTTATTGTTAACCAATGATATATTACAAATG
>JAVQJS010041504.1:0-30800 GCA_036024795.1 Galaxias rostratus | reverse complement strand
GGCTCCGCCCACGGGGACGTCTTCAGCTTCGCTATCATCATGCAGGAGGTGGTGCTGAGGGGGCCTCCATACTGCATGATGGACCTGTCTGCTGAGGGTGTGACACACACACACACAGGCACACACACACACACACACAGACACAGACACACACACACACACACACACACTGCTTAATAGACCCGTCTGTTGGGAGTATGACACACACAGACATGTCACACACACTCACACACCCACCTGCGCACCCAGGCACATGGTAACACCCATACACCAACGGTATCAACAGAAGCCGTCTCCCAACAGTTTGATCATTTTGCCTCCTAATTCTTCATTAGGATATTCACCATCTGCCATAACATACAGCATGTCCTGACTCCACTGTCCCCCCCCATTAGAGATCGTACTGAAGGTGCGTAAGCCCCCTCCTCTGTTTCGCCCCGTGGTGTCCGCTGACCACGCCCCCCTGGAGTGTGTCCAGCTCATGAAACAGTGCTGGACCGAGCAGCCTGACCGGCGGCCCGACTTCAACGAGATCTTTGACCAGGTGGGGGACAGGCGCGGGCTGGTGACAGGGATGGTCCCCTTTCCATTCAGGGGGACATGAAGACGCTCATAGAAGAGGCACGATTCTCATTCTCTCACTAATGAACCCCCCTCTTTGGGTCTTTCCTCTGCCGTCCGCTTGTCTCTACCTCTCTCCCACTCCTCTCGCTTCTCTTCGTCTTCCGCTCTTTCCTTCGCCCTGGTTTAGTTTAAGAACATCAACAAGGGCAGGAAGACCAACATCATCGACTCCATGCTGCGGATGCTGGAGCAGTACAGCTCCAACCTGGAGGAGCTGATCAGGGAGAGGACGGAGGAGCTGGAGATAGAGAAACAGAAGACGGAGAAGCTGCTGACGCAGATGCTGCCTCCGTAGGTCGCACCCCAAAGCCATGGAGAGAGAGCAGACACAGACACAGGACGGAACGTCCAACCACTGACATGGCTCTATTGCAAACACGTAGCAAGACTTGAACGTACATTCTTCAACTTGAAATCTCTTGTGTGTGTGTGTGTGTGTGTGCATGCATTTGTGTGTGTGTGTGTGTGTGTGTGTGTGTGCGTTTGCATGCATGTGTTTGTATTTGCGTGCATGTGTGTGTGTGTGTGTGTCTGTGTGTGTGTGTGTGTGTGTGTACGTGCACGTGCGTGGACAGCTCGGTGGCAGAGTCCCTGAAGCTGGGCACCACGGTGGAGCCGGTGCACTTTGACCGCGTCACGCTCTACTTCAGCGACATCGTGGGCTTCACCACCATCTCCGCCAACAGCGAGCCCATCGAGGTGGTGGACCTGCTCAACGACCTCTACACGCTGTTCGACGCCGTCATCGGAGACCACGACGTCTACAAGGTTTGGAAAGCCTTTTTTTTAAACATCGTGCAGAGCGTGCGCGTGCGTTCAAAACGTGTGTCTGTTCAAAAGTATTGCTCCAGTTGTCGTTCCCTACTTTGTTTTTCTAAACGGTAGGAAATTACATTTCAAGAGAGAACCGCTCGTGTCGTCATGGCGACATGTGACATGACAGCACAGTCCGTTCCCCCAGGTGGAGACCATAGGAGATGCGTACATGGTGGCGTCGGGGCTTCCCGTTCCCAACGGCGACCGCCACGCGGCCGAGATTTCCAACATGTCCCTGGACATACTGAGCGCCGTGGGGACCTTCAAGATGAGACACATGCCCGACGTTCCCGTCAGGATGCGCATAGGTCTCCACTCAGGTAACTGTGGGGTTATGGCGTTCGACGGCGAGCCACGTCCGGCCGATCTCACCGACAGATGTCTGAATCGCCCCGGCGTCTGTCCGGGAACATTGCTTTGAAAGCCTCGATTGAGTCAGTTTGTACGGCGTCTGGCCTGTCTACGTGTTTCCCCCAGGTCCCTGTGTAGCAGGAGTAGTCGGTCTGACCATGCCCAGATACTGTCTGTTTGGAGAGACAGTTACCACAGCATCTAAGATGGAGTCGACTGGTATGCGTAAGTCAACCGTCTGACAGGAAAAAATAGATGGGGAACAAACTCTGGTATCCGGTAAAGATAAAACAAATGACATCATAATAATATATATATATATATATACATATATATATACATATATATATATAATATATTGTCTCTGTGACATTTTATGTTTAGCATCCTTCCTAATGCCTGATGTCATTTATAATATTGAAAGCTGTAAATTAACCAAATAAGGATACTTCTGTATGAGATAAGCTATATTTACGATCCATGTAGAATTCCCGGTATGGCGGTTGTCGTTGTTGTGTTGCAGTGTACATGATTCATGTAGTATTCCCATTAGCGCTGTTGTTGTTGTGTCGCAGCGTACAGGATCCATGTCAGTCACAACACTGTGCAGATCCTATTGGCTCTGGATGAAGGCTACCGTGTCCAGCCCCGGGCCAGCGCTGACCTCAAGGTCTGCTCACCTCACAAACACACACACGCCCGCCGCCCACCTGCACACACACACACACACACACTGTTGTTTTGGCCTTTCCATGAATTACAAGGAATGTAGAGTCATAAAATCATTTAGCCAAAGACTGAAACGCATACAAGCACACTCAAACATGAACAGTAATGCGATACTATTGAACATGTTGATGATGATGAGGATTGAGGACGAGATGGAGTAATAAGTTGTGTCCATAGGGGAAAGGAATGCCGGTGACGTACTGGCTGCTTGGCAGAGCGGGCTTCACCAAACCTCTACCTATTCCACCGGAGCTTAAGCCAGGGTGAGAGAGATGTACAGAAGCATGGTAGTCTAATGGTGGTTTAAACGTATACCAAAAGTGGACAGTGGCGGAATATGATGACAAGATTTTCAACCAACATTTTGACCCAAGTGGTCTACTAGAAGCTTTACCAGTAAAGTAAACACACTATATGGCTGCAATTCTGGAAAGATGGGTGTGTAAACATTACTTTGTTGTTCTTGATAGTCAAATGAACCCTGACACATTCTCTGTAACCCGATGAATCTCACCCATATATATTACAGGCAAAAGGCTCATGGCCTACAGATGGAGGAGATATTGCGACACAAGAAGAAAAAAGCAGAGCAACTGGCAAAGAAGAATAAATGAAGTAGTTGATCCTGCATGACAGATAGACAGCCATTATAGGGTTAAAATAGCAGTTCAGTTGGAGGAACTCAAGCACTTCTAACACTTTCCCATAACTCTGCTTTTAATAGAAAAACAAATAAAAGGCTTTGGTGCATACAAAACCCTCATCTAAAAGAAACAATATCTGCAAGGAACAACATATGCATATCGTGTTAAGATTCTCAGTTTAACTTTAAAATCGTTTAAATCCAGACTGTGTCCTTTCTAAATTTCAAAACAAAGATGGACGCCGAGCCTGAGAGCTGGGGGACATTGACAAGGCGGGAGGAGAGCTGAGGGGAGGACAGGCTGGAGGCTGCTACTGACCCCCTCATCTCTCTCCCTGTTGCAGGCCTGAGAGGAAACGGGACTTTAAGCAGCGGTTTCGGAAGGCGGTGAGGATCCTCTCCTCCGTGAGGAAGGTGACCGTCTTAAGCCCCGTGGAGTCGCAGGACAAGTTGTCGGCCGAACGGGAAGAGGACGAGGAGGAGGAAGAGGGGGTGATGATACTTCGTCACTAAATAAGGAGTTAAAAAGCGCCAGGATGCACCACGTGAAAGCGTGACTACGTCAACATCCTTTGTTGACTTGTATTGCCTACTGAAGAAGAAAAAGAATGAGGACGTAATGACGGAGGTTTCAACATGTACAATCATTTGAAACATTTAGCAACAGGAAACCAATTTACTCTTTCTTTTATTAAGGCACAGAACACGACATCGTTCGTTTGGTGAAATATTACAGCGCATATTTTTTTTACTATCTCTTCATCATAACTATTCTTCAGTGCTCCTCTGTGAAGGAATGAGCAGCTAATCCTTTCCTGTGTGTGCCCCCAGCACCAGTGAACACAGAGGGATTATTTCCTTGATAATGAGCTCGGCAGGGCTACTTTTTCTCTGAGCAGGTGTATTAATAGACCCTGGATATGATATCATTGCTCTGAGCCATGGATGGGTCATACCCTCTGTATAAAGCAGTTTAACACACTCAAGCCACTTCACCATAGTCCTAAACATTGTCACATGTCAGGAAAGTGTAACAAGTTATCTCATAAGCAGAGCAAGCAAAGCCAGGTTCTCTAGAAAATTG
Organism: Galaxias rostratus; assembly: GCA_036024795.1. Lineage (NCBI taxonomy): Eukaryota > Metazoa > Chordata > Actinopteri > Galaxiiformes > Galaxiidae > Galaxias > Galaxias rostratus. Next base: position 26,553 of record JAVQJS010041504.1, on the reverse strand, counting down.
ATGTACAAACAAGTGCATGTTACATAGAAAGTCTGTTTGTATATCTCTATTGTGAGGGTTTGTAAAAATAAATGTCCTAATGACACCAAATATGGACATTGCATTCAAAACGCACCAAAAAAAAAAGTGACTCAAAGCCACCTTGCATGCCCTTCCCTTTTTGAACCTTAACATTATAGGTAGTTAATCTTTAATAAAAACATGGAATGGAATATATTTTTTCTTGATTGTGAGTTGGAAGTGTATGCCTAGGCCATCTCTAACTAAATGAAGCTCTCTACTCCCCCCATTTGGACAATAATATTGTTGCACCAATAAACAATTCACTGCAACATGTGCTGCTCGGAAAATCACAGTTAATTACGTGCCAGGTTAATGTAATTTGTAAAAAAAAAAAAAAATACATAATTTTATTGATAGAAAAAATTATTTGATCTACCACCTACTATAATTACAAATTACAGTGGTAAGACAGTTCGACATATATTAACCTCAACGTCATCATGTCAATTGAGTTTATATTTCAGACCAACAAAATGCATGCGCATTAGAGGACGAAGTTAGGAGTAACAGGCAAGTCAAAGTATGACCCAAGACCTCGGTCGTCATCAACTCTGCATTTTACGTGGACGAGTAAGTGTTTCGCCGACGTTAAAAACGTTGCTGCCATTCAGTAATCGAACTGTCGCTGGATTTAACTATTTTCGTTTTCGTTTGTATTACAAAAGACTTTCCTGAACATGCCGGAGACGTCGCCAGGACGTGTGAGAGAAAATAACTTAACCAGTGGTCCACCTGCCCTAACTCCATCTTGTCCCCTCAATAACTCAACCTGTTTCACACTAAATGGTGTTTGGGTACCACTCCAAAAGACACAGACCGAGCCATTAGCACATACAATTACTCTAAATAATCATAGAGAGACCAAAGAATCGGAGCAGACGTTTAACTTAAATGGGTATTCTCCAATCGATAATTCCACCCCTTCCTTATATGACAACATCTTTCTTGACCATGCCAAACCTGCCACCAGGGTGTCTACCTCTCTCCCTACCTGCCTTGCTGCTGCCATTACAATCCCCACGTCTGGATCGGACATCTGTAAAAGCGGCTACCTGAGGAAGTTAAGACACAACCACAGGAGATACTTCGTGCTCAGAAGGCCTAGCCACATAGGCCCCAGCCGCTTGGAATACTATGACAGCGAGAAAAAGTTCCGAAGCCTAACGGCGTCCGGACGTGTCGGCACGACGTTCCCCAGCCCGCAGCGTAAGCGAGTCATACACCTGCAGCAGTGTTTCAGCGTGAACAAACGGGCCGATGCCAAGAACAAACACCTGCTGGCCCTGTACACCAAGGAGGACTACTTGGTTTTGTCAGCGGAGGACGAGGAGGAGCAGGAGGAGTGGTTCCAGGCGGTGACTGGCCTGATGCAGGAGGAGAGGAGCGAGCGGCGGGAGCGAGACAATGTGGAGGAGGAGAACGACGACGGCTACTGGACCATTTCTTCATCCTCCATCTTCAAAGAGGTAGGACAATGCGCGATACCCAACGACAGTTTAGCAACGTTCCTTAACGTAAAGCAGATGTAAAGTGTTGGTTTTTTAACAATCGTTTCAACACACCTGCTCCAGGTTTGGCCGGTGACCGTGAAGCCCAGAGGTTTGGGCCAAACCAAGTCCCTGACGGGGGTGTCCCGGCTGTGCCTCTCCGCCGTGGCCATCCTCCTGGTCCGCGTGAGCCCAGGGTTGCCGTCGGTCACCCTGCCTCTGCTCAGCGTCCGGTGCTGCGGACACTCCGACAGTCTGTTCTATGTGGAGCTGGGGCGCTCGGCGCCGACGGGCCCCGGGGAGATCTGGCTGCAGGCCGGAGACCAGGTTCTGGCCCAGAGCATGCACGAGACGGTCTTGGACACCATGCGGGCCTTGAGGGCCTTACCAGACTTCAGGCGACGCAGTCTGAGCCAGTCGCTGCAGACGGCAACCCCTGGCCACCACCTCGGGGTGAGTGTGGCACGACGGCACCTCCAGGGGGCGCACTTGCCTCCCCGACGGACAGGCCTCCAGAGACCCACCAGAACAGAGCCGACTGTGGAGAGCAGCGTGCCCGCTCCTGAAGCAGATGCACTGGGTACAGCAGCTCTCTTTGGGAGCCCGGGTTCTGTTGACAGGGCAAACGCCGCCTCTCTCCTGTTGCCTGACAAGAGCAGCTCCTCCGCTCACAGCGTTCTTACCTCCAGTCCAGCCAAAGACACGTGTCTGGGGACTCCTCATGAGAGACCTGCACTAGGCCCTGACCGTGGAAGCTGTGGAGAGGACTTACGGAGGCATCGGTATAGCCTGGGGGCTAGCAGTCTGGAGGCTAGCAGCTCCAGCTCTATTCCCGACATATCCACCACTAACCCCAGCAGCTTTAGCCCTACTAGAAGTAGTCCGATTCCTATCAAATCTGTCTCCAGACCCAGCCCTGGGGAAAACGCCCTCTCTTTCCCCGGTTCCTATACTAGTCATGGGTCTTTCTCCTCCTTGCGAAGACCAACCACAGATTTACGGACTACCAGAGCCGGGCTCTCTGCCATAGAGCCGCCGTGGCCCCTAGGGCCACTTTTCAGGAGCTCCCCCGCCTCTCCCTGGGTCACAGGTGTTGCCCTCTGCCCCCGGCACCACCAGGACCCCGCAGCCCCCCCGTCCGCTCTCTCTCCCCCGTGTCACTGTGAGCCAGAGGCTACCGGAGCGAGGGCCGGCTCTCCCGACGACCCCACGTCAACGGACAGCCGCGGCGACGGCCGCGCGGCGACCTGCTCCGTGACGACGGGTTGGGCGGGAGGCGAGGCGGCGCCGGACAGACCGCTGTACATGGCGATGCGGCCACTGGACAGACGCGCGGACCGGGAGGACTACTACGTGAGCATGAGCAGCCCCGAGGGGTCAGTGGAGGGGGGGCGCGCACGCACCTGGACCCCTACGCACAGCTGGGGCCCAGTCTCGCCCGTACGCTCTTTTTTACAAAGGTGAGGACTCTCTTTGACAAAGGTGAGGTTTTTATCTGAGCAGTTTGAACTGTGACCTGGACCCACAACACCCTGGGGTATTTGGCACCAAAGGAGTTTGTTTTCTGGTTTGCTGTGAGTGTGTATCAGGTTACAATTAATGTACCGTTGCTGTAGGCCTTAGGTTTCCACTTCTTATTCAGGGACAGCAACACTTCACTGATGCCTTTACATTAAAGACAAAACTTGTTTTTATGTTGTACTTAAAACAACAATACAATCAGACTATGTACAATGATGAGACAATGATCTTTAGTAAAATTGCATAAACATATACCAGAATGTTTGTTTGAAGCCTCAAGTTGATAGCAAGACTTACAGAAGGCAATGTTATTATGTGGGTCTTTATATTTGTCTTTTATTGGTCTATCCGTCCCTCACTGCAGTTCGCCTCAACACTCGGCCAATCACATGAGCGGCGACCGACTAGACCAATGGAACCTCCCAGATTTTGACCTATCGGATGTAGAGCCAGAGACCTTGAACCTCAGCAGTCTGTCTTTGGATCAGCGTCGCACAGGACAGACAGAGACCACAGGGGATGAGCTAAGGAGCCCCTCCAGCACTGAGCGCCCTGCATCGGATTTGAACAGTGGCCAGAGTCTAAGGAACCAGAGCTCGGACAGTGTCCTGGTCCATTCCCCCCCGTCCCGACCCCGGACCAGTCACCTGCCCCGAGCCACTGGGCCCAGCCCGAGGACGTTAGGCCTCCCAGCACACACTCCCCTGTCCTCTGCCGCGACGATGGAGACTGTGCACCGCTCTGCCAGTCCAGCACGGACCGACCTGTCTACCCACCGGCTCTCTACTTTCCACACGCAGCCTGCCTCTCCTCTCCCCGATCCCGAGCAGACTGCGCCTCGTGTGGCTGCCCTGCCCTCGGCCTTCTCGGGGAAGTCCACCCTCCCCGGACCAGGCCAAGCTGACCCTGTGCGTCGTTGGCGTTGCCCTTGTCTTCTCCTGTGCATGAAGGCCGAGGACGACTGAGCATGGCCCTAAAGATCCCAACCCCTCTGACTGTTCCATCAACCCTCGATATCCATTTCAGGGTTGAATAGTTTGTTTTCTCTTTCTCAAGGGTAACCTGTTTTTGTTCGTTCAAATCTTAAATCAGATATCTTTGTGTCCCTAGCGTTTTGGGATTTGTAGTGTCTGTGTGAGTGATGATGGCCAATGATGGTGGACACAGAACGAGCAGAAGTGACTGGACTGTTCTGTTTGTTGCAACATAAAACTAAAAACATCGAAACCAGGTTTTGTCATGAACAATAGCAAATATGACACAATGTTGCACTTTCATTCCAGTGATAAGATATTAAAGAATTGCAAACAGACATCCACTTTATTTGCTAAAGTCTTGTAGACTAGTTTCCTTACATTTGCAGCAGACTGTGCGTGTTTGTAGACCATCCAGAGTGCTTCATGACCTTTGGAGTCTAGTGTTAGATGCAGGAAAGTGACTGCCCAGTCGTGATGTCATCACTACTCCCACTTGTGATGAGGGGGGCATAAAATAAGGCAGTGAGTTTTACACCTGTGACAATATTGGGCGTAGCCTCCTCAGACAATGTCACCAAAGATAACACATTTGCACTTATACACATCATAAAGTTGCAGTGTTTGATGCGTCTGTGTCGTTTGTGTGCGTGTGCTATGTCACCCACTTCCATCGCCAGCCAGTGAATCACACATTGAAAAAAAAAAACGGAGGAGAGAATTCTTGACGTCAGCAGGAGAATCATTCCCAGGAGCCAATTGCGTTGGAACAGCAGGAGTCACTTCTAGTGCAGCGGTAGCATCACTGGACCTGCCTGTGACAACACTACCTTATTCTGCCTAACATACTTAAGGGAATTGCGTTTACTAACGTGTTTGTAACGACTCGTTATTTAAGAACAAGGTGAAAATCGTAACTGAACAATAGTGGTGGCCAGTTCCCAACCCTTTCGCTGTGTCTGCGCGGCTCCATCTTCTTTTGCCGAGCATCTGTCAAGGAATGCGCCGGTCTTACAGTACCTGAACTAGCAGTCTAATGACGGACCGGGTTGCATGAAGTGAATTCGCATGGATATTCTGGTAGGTTCTATCATTGTTTTTACAGGTGAATGTTGTATAGGTGGATGGATGCCCAAATATATTTAATTAAAATATACATTTAGTTTTTGACCTTAAAAGTCCTTTATAATAATAAACGAACGGTGTATAAGGAGAACATAAATATCGAGATAAATATACGACTATTTTCGGCTCATTCTTGTTTAGCATGCTTCGATATTATTGGCCTAAAACTGTCTGGATCTATTATTAGAACAAAGACCTGTCATTCATCTCCATTTTTACCCTTTCTATAAATTCTTCCCTCCCAGTCCTGTGATGTCAGTGGCTTGTCCCCATGGAGGGGCTTGCGCCGTTAACTCTTTAAGGTGAATGTCAGAACGCGTATGCTTAAATGACACGATAGGGTTGCCCAGTAAGGTAAATAAAACGACAGACATCGTGGAGCAAAATACATTGACTTATTATAGATTTTGTCCACAAATATTATCCTATTGCTAAATTTGCTAAATTAAGATTGTATTACAGCCAGTTCTCCGCGGTGGAGAATCCGACATGTTTGCACCGCACAGACAGCCAATTTGCGCGCATTGCATGAAGGGTTCATTTGATGAATTATTCATTCAGAAATATATCCGACATGTTCAAAATGTCGTCTTCACGCCTTCTCCCCCAAGATGATCACTACAGAATTTTTACTCAAAAAATGACTATCATTTTGGTCTTGCCCTCCCTCACCCCTCCCTCAATGTCTCTCTCTCTCTCTCTCTCCCTCCCCTCTCTGTCTGTCTCTCTCTAGTGGTGAATCACTCTGTGCCGCAGCTATGAGTAACCTGTTCAACAGCTCTGATGCGAGCTGGGATGTTCCTGAAGACAGGAACTCCTCTCTCATCAGCACTGAACTGCTGGAGTCCATACCTGTCAATCCGTGGGACATTGCTCTGTGCGTGACCGGCACCCTCATGTCTTGCGAAAACGCAATCGTGATTGCCTTAATAGTCTACACGCCCACTTTGCGTGCCCCTATGTTCGTTCTGATTGGCAGCCTGGCCGTGGCAGACCTACTGGCCGGTCTGGGTTTGATCTTGAACTTCACTATCACCTACATGCTGGACTCGGAAATGGTGACGCTCATATCCGCTGGCCTGATCATCACGGCCTTCTCTGCCTCTGTCCTGAGCATCCTGGCCATCACGGTGGACCGCTACCTCTCGCTCTACAACGCACTGACCTACCACACGGAGCGCACCGTCATCTTCACCTGCGTCACCCTCGTCCTCATCTGGCTGACCAGCCTGACGCTGGGCGCCTTGCCCGTCATGGGCTGGAACTGTCTGGAGGACGAGGCGGCGTGCAGCATCTGCCCCCCGGTGGACAAGAACAACGCGGCGGCGCTGGCCGTCTCCTTCATGCTGGTGTTTGCCCTCATCCTGCAGCTCTACCTGCAGATCTGCAAGATCGCCTTCCGCCACGCGCAGCAGATCGCCGTGCAGCACCAATTCCACGCGTCGGCCACCACCAAGGGGGTGTCCACCCTCTCCACCATCCTGGGCACCTTCGGCCTGTGCTGGATTCCCCTGGCCATGTACTCGCTGGTGGCGGACACGCGCTACCCGCCTGTCTACACTTACGTCACGGCGATGCCCGCCATCTGCCACTCCATCATCAACCCCGTGGTCTACGCCTTCAGGAACCCGGACATCCAGAAGTCCCTCAAGCTGGCCTGCTGTGGCTGGGTGTCCCACAGCTTCTCCATGAGACCACGGACACCTAGTGACGTGTAGGCAATGTGTGTGTGTGTGTGTGTGTGTGTGTGTGTGTGTGTGTGTGTGTGTGTGTGCGCGCGCGCGTGCCTGCGTGAGTGTTACAAAATCTATCTGACCGTGCCAAAGAGGCAATGGTCAATGTATTTATTTTTCTCCTGCGGTGCCATTGCAGTGCAAAATTTTAATGTGGTGTTCTTACGTGGTGTCTTTTTCAATCGATTTCAAGTGTGGTCTTTTGTATGTAAATATGTTAGTGCCATTCAGAGAGCTAATTCAGACAGGGCCTATGTGAGGCCTCACAGCCATATGAGACGTGCTATAGAACAATATGTGTCGACGTGAAATACAAAACGTTTTTTTTTTTTTGGTCCGTTTCAAATTCAAACTTTTTGTGACACAAATATTAAGAGACCAACTATAGTCAACTCTGTCAACTATCAACTTTGTCTGTTCAGATGAATTCCGGTGCGCGTCAGCCACCTGCTCTGTCAACCCGATGCCCAGTCCCATGCCACGCTCGGCTCCGCTGGGCCTATTGATTCACTCGAGACAAACTGCTGTTGAGATGAGTCTCCGAATGTGAGTCTACCCCGCCCCCCTCCCCCACTCAATCCAGTCTGCTCACAGGCGATGCCAAACTTCTCTGACCACGTGGTCACGTCGTGGTTTAAATGTGAAAGTAACTACAGTCATCCTATTCACCCAAATGCTACAATGTGACTCTGATTGAATGAACTGGGACTGGTTGAATGTTTCTTTGGCTGACAATGGGTGACATGATTAAAAACAAACGTAATGAATAAACCATACTGACTGTTTCAACACCATCAACAGAGGCGTGCCTTTACTAAATCATACCCTGCTGTGGTATAGAACAAAACCAGTAATAGGTCTCCATTGGGGGAAAAGGATTGTGAAATAATTTACAGATAACTATAAACATCAGCATCTTAAACGCTGTGTATTGTCAGTGTGTAAAAAAAAAAAAAGAAACCCTGTCCATGGTCCTGAAACAGTCGGCTCGTCTGCAAAGGGGTGAGCTATGACATAGTGCCATTCATAAATAATATATTCCGCGTCCACGAATCCTCATTTGCATTTTGTGTCCAAGGAAACACCCCTATCTCTCCAGACTGCAAATGCTGGCTTGTCAGCCAAAGACGTTTTTTCACCCCCGTAGCGACACTCTCTGACAGCGTTGCCTTCACCTACAAGCCCCAATGGAACAGTGCAATAAATATTTTAAGGGGGAAACTGGAGTAAGCACCACAACTCATGTTAATCTTGGAGAATTTCACACGGAGATATCTGTTTTCCCATGCAATATCTATAAATGATACTTGATTCACACCTTACAAACAGCCTAGCCCAACCTGCAGGCACTCAGTTTTGTCACCAGTAGTGAATGAAACTATAATCACTCCATATAGGGCCAAGCTGACACCCGTATTTAAGGCCTGGGGAAAACACAGGGCAGTGTTTTGAATAGACATACATTTCATCCTGTATTTGATTTTGCTATTTCCCGGCACAAGCGAACTCGACGGAGTACCGAGATTCTCCAGCAATTCAAACCGTTTTAGATGTTCATGTTCAAGCAGGTTCTGTTGCAGCTTGTATCGCATGTGGTTGTACATAGTGCCCGGTCACGGTCCTATCGATGAGCTTAAATGATGTTATGCAAAGAGGACAGCGACGACTTGGGACGCGCTCATCACGGGACCCATCACGTTCAGAATGTCTTCTTTGGTTTTGCCTTATCGAGTCGCACTGGCAATAACTGTCATGTTCGTAAAGCTGTTGATTTATGATAGCATGCGTTGGCACTCATTGACAACCGCAGAGAATCAGCTTTCTATACTTGTGTTTGATGATGTAGATGCAAATTTATACCGGAGAGGGAGTCAGAAGATTCTGGCTCCGTGGATTATCTGCAAAGTGACAAGCTGGGTTGGGCTGAATATGGTGATGGCGATTCGGAGAAGGGAATTAGCATTTTGTGATAAAGAGAAAGAAAACACTGTAGGACTCGCTGGGTCTGGGGTTGTTCCGAATGACTTCCTTCTCTCTCAGTCGCCAACATGCATTTTACAATGTGTAATGTCTGTTTTAAGCAAGGAATACTACTGAACAATAACGGAACCCTTCTACAAGAGCTAAAACTGTCTGTGTTGTCATACATGAATGTGTGTGTTAGATTCCAGCATTTCTTCCCTTCCCTTCCCTAAGTCTCTTCACTAAACATTGACCCCTGTGAGGTGACAACATTCTGGCCCAGAGCCCTGCCCCACACTACCCCGACTCCCGGCCTGGCCTGATCTCACCCAGAATACCCCAAAACACAAACACATCTGCATGAGTAGTTTAGCAATGCCAATAGAATACGCACAGGGTTTAGATGTCCATGAAGTCTTATCATATTGATATAGAGCTATATTTTTTATATATATCTATTGAAACTGATGGATTCTACATGTGTATGTAGATTGTATTTCTTCTGCGTTTGTTCTTTTTGTTCAAGCATATCGATCACTCATTTTGTCTTAAAGCAACCTGAAATGTGTCTTCTTGTTCAAACGGTTTAGAAATGTATTTGAGGACTGATTGTTTTCATAAAGGACACTAAAGCAGCTACTACTTGCCTTGTATTTCTTACACACCACAATGAGATTTTGTGTCCAACTGTATACTGCTATTTCCGTGTACCAAGTGGGCTTTAAACAGACCACAAAGAAGACTCTCTTAGTACACCAAATAGTGAAGGATTATTACTGTAAACCAAAAAGGTCAATAGTCAATCAACGGAGTCCTTCAAATGGCTGTAGGTTCCTTGAAGATGGATCTGATTGGTCAGCATCCTCACACTGAGGTTCTGGCACATTCTTTACCAGGGGCAGATGGAGACTCAGTGTTGTAGCAAGAAAGCCAACCGAGGGGGGCCAGAGAGCCGCCAACAGGCTTCAGAACATGCGTGTTTGTGTGTGTGTGTGTGCGTGCATGTGTGTGTGTGTGTGCGTGTATGTGTGTGTTTGTGTGTGTGCATTAGTAACTCGCTGCTTCATTTGTTCCATCTGCTAACAACAGGAGTTCATCTACCAGCCACAGAACTATACCTCTGTTGAGCACACACACGCACACGCACATGCAAACACATGCATTATTTAAGCACAGTACAGGCGAGGCTCTGTCGGTGGGTTGTGTTGCTTTTGCCTGCTCCTTAGGTAACATGAGATCTTACACCAACCTTCAGGGACCTGTATGGCTGTATTACAAAGTGGTCGCCAATCTGTTTAGACGTCTAAGCAGTGGTCGCGGAAAGGAGGGCCAAAAGGAAATGTAAAATGTCCGTACATACATATTTAGACACAAACATCATGGTGGCTGTGGGGGATTTTAATATGGAAGCTTGGAGTCAGTGGTCAGGGGGTTCTGCAGGAGACAACGGGGCCGTGGCCACCTTCGCGCCGCACGCTCCATCTGGACATGGAAACGGCACGGAGGATTTCCAATGTTCAATTCACAGAATTAGAAAAACCACATCGGACCTGCTTTTTATATTCCAACAGTCACCATGGGGATTTTGCAATGCCCCTTTTCCCCATGAACCAGTCAATGCTGTAAAAGTTTGTATAGGGGTTTTGCTAATTGACCCCTAGCTCATACACCTATAATTCTGAGGTCTGTCCTTTGTACTTATTCTAATTGTTTAGTTGAATCCCTATGTTTTTGATTCATCATAGTCCTTTACAGCCGATGGAGCTTGTTTATTGGTCAGTGGTGTGAGCAAGATAATAGGCTAACAAACAGCCTTTCAATAATTAACTATTTCCAAGGCAGCTTCTAAAGACACATTTGTTAAACTTTTATTAGCTACTCACACATGCATGATGTTATGCATTTTCATTAACATGATACTGTAGTCAATTTATATCTAGATACACAAGTTCATTTTACAAGCAGTCTTACAAAACTCTATACAACAATGGACTGTAAACCACATTGGATATAAATACAGATATGACTTGATTAGAACACGTCATGGTTTGAATACTTGTGTGAGTTATCTGCTCCTCTATAATGATAAACTAGAGGATGGCTCCTTGAAAGTAATGGTCAGTAAGTAACGATATTATCAACAGGATGGCATTTCAAAACTCCTCTTTCACACACTCAATGAGGCTCACGTGAACGATCACACACATACTCATTCAGACACATTAAGATATAAAAGACAAAGCATGGGGGAAATTGTGTCTTTCTGTCACAGTAAGATTCAACCACCCTTTAACCAAAAATATAATAAAAAAAACATCAACTGATTTATTTATACACAATCAGTCAAAGTATTAATAGTATCCACCTCACATCAACACAGTTAGCAGAGCAACAAAGTAACAAAGTAAAAAGCCGGTTCCCTTGGCAACACAGTTAGTGATGAAACCACATACAGCAGAGTACTGTTCTAAAACGGGTGATCCGGGTCATAAAATAGATTCATCGTGAGGTCCAACTCTGCCGTCTCTATTACATTTTCTATTCTCCTTGACTCTGTCAAACACTCGCCTGCACCGTCATGGACTATAGCATACTGCACGTCCCGAAATACTCTATTCTATAATATTCTATCCAAAAAGTAGAATCAGCCTTTAGTATATAAAGGCTACAACTCATACTATAATCTGCACATTGTGGACAAAGTGTACCCTCTATATTAATTTATATGGTGAAGTCTTGGAAAGCACTCCCAACATAGAAGCTTGCACTAGGCCCTGTGGTAGCCAACTAAGGACTGAACAAAACGCTCAGTTGCCCAGTCTTGGCATAAAATAAGGCCAAATGTTGAGTAGACTGCTCACACTGGACTCGTCATGGGCCCGCACTGATTTTTCACTTTATTCTGGTCTCGCTTCCAAATAAGGGTGCGTGTTGTGCAATGCGCTCTAGTTCGCACTCACACAAATTGGGATGAATATGGGTTTGCCGAAGCCTCCACTGCTTGCAGAGAGCCCACACAGGGTCGTTGGGGCCATGTTTTCTGGGACTATTCTAGCAACCGTCGTGCTACTGTGACTCTACACTGTATCCACCACCTCGGTTACCATTCAATCTATTGAATGACACCTCTCTGCATGGTGGGTTTCACATAAGAGTCATAGTTTCATGAAGGAGAAGTAAACAGAAACAGACTATTGTATATTAGCCATGACGCTATAAAACTAGCTACCTTCTCCGTTAGAGAATGAGGCAATCGAACCTAGTACCAGAAGCTGATGTGGTTGATGTTTCGTCACCTGTTAAACCAGTTTCGATGACTTGTTACATTTCCTATTTAGTTATTGAACTGTTTCCCTCAGTCTATGACGTTCCCACTGTTAAATGCCCACCTTCCTTCACAGGTATTGTAAATCTGCAGATGGCTCTGGTTCTGGTCGCACACGATGCCAGCATAGCAAATGTTCAAGAAACGCAAGAAAACGCTCATCCAAGATGAATTACCGTGGGAAAAATCTCACCTCAAATATGACGGAGATTTCCTTGATTTTCCAGACGTACTATGGAATAGTGTCTGGTAATTCGAGCAAGCTAATACAGGCACACTCGAGGTGATGAGAAAGTCGAGAGTGTTTCGATGTACCCATCCCCCCCTCCCCTCCCCTCCCCTCCCAAATAAATTCAACTTGAACTCGTTTGCCGTGCACGTTTAACAGTGGAGGGAATGTATCCAGAACAACACTCAACTGAAATCACAACACTGAGCTCTACGGTATAAGAGGACTGAGAGAAACACAGGCAGACTTGACCAGAATAATACGTTATACTATATTATATCAGGATATCATATATGCACCGTATCAATATAATATGGGCTCGATTTCAAAAGGTTATTTAGTTTAGTCACCACCAAGCACACACAAACTCTTTTTATTTGACCATCTTCTAACCCACTAATATCTCCCTTCTGCTTCCAACCCCCCCCCCCCCCCCCATCTTCCTGCCACCTTACTCATCTCCTGTTTCCTGTCTAAATATCCCAGCATTTCACTGAATAACACTGCAAATGATTTTTTTGCTTGGTTCAGTGAGACCACGCATTGTGTGTGTTTGTGTGTGTGCAGCGGATCACTTGTCCCAGTGTTAAAACAGCAGCATTGCGTCATCCTGACCTCCTCTGTCTTCTTGTCAGCTTCCTCTCCATACACTGACCACCCTCCTCTCATCTCCTCTCCTCACGTGTTCTGCCTCATTTCTCCGCTCGCTTCTCTCTCCTCCCTTTTTCTTCCCTCGTACCCTCCTCCCTGTCTTCAGTCGGACCATTCGTTCTCTTCGGGCTCCGAGTCCTCGTCTGATTCGCTGTACTCCACAGCAATACGCCGGGACAAGATGGTGGCCACGTCGTTCCCCACCGGCTCCCTCTTGGCCTCCTGCTCCCGCTGCTCCTGCACCTTACGCAGCTGGATCCCTAAACGCACACAAACCATAGATGAAAGTACAGTCTCAAGACTCACTGAATGGACGTCAAAAATAGAGGCGATGCACCAAAAAGAATATGCAACTAACAATAATCAAAATGAACAAAATATGCCGTGCTGGCAACGTCTCCTAATGGTACTATGGAGAAGCTTGAGATTCAAGTTTTTTTTCCCGTAGTCCTATTGTTTTCTCTGTCACTGTGATATGTATACTTGTAAAGTATGTGCATATATTTCTGCATGTTTACTGCCCATAAGATTAACCCATGCAGCTACTGACCTGAAGTAACACACACGCTCACTAACACACCCTCACCTCTTCGGATGGCAGCCAGCAGGTCGCTGCGTGCGTCGCTGATGGGCATGGCAGAGCCACTGGCCTTCCGGGAGAGGGTGTCCCCACCCGAGGTGTGTGTGGGCCGGGCAGGGGAAAGGACATGGGTGGGAGGGCCGGGGGGCGGGGGAGGAGGGGCCATGGGAGGGCCCCCAGCAGTTGAGGGGTGAGAGGGCGAGGGAACGTAGTTGGCGGGGGGCGGTGGAGGGGGAGAGGGGCTGTAGGGCCGGGACAGGGACGCCATGGTCCCGGGGGCCAGACCGGGGGGGCCGGAGGTGCTGTCGAACGCTGTCTGAGCCGACGGGATGAGGGGCGGGGGAGGAGGTGGTGCTGGAGGGATGAAGTGTTCTGGTGCCTGGTGGCCACTGTAGGAGTAACATGTGTATATGTCAGAGGTCAGACGGAGGTTAGGCAAAAACAACAACAACAACGATAAGAACAAAAGCATTTAAAACGAGTAGTTCCACGAACACAGAGGGGAACAAAGTAGGAGCACTCATGGTGTGCCGTTCATTGGTCTATCAACCCATGCACTCTCTGCTAGACGTGTTCCTGTACACAGTGGACTAGGATGTGTGTGCTGTCTCTGTCGCTGGCGTCACACCTACCCCGCTTCTTTCACCACCGCAGGGCGGGGGCCGTTCAGCGCGGGGTCTGGGGGCGGCGCCCCGTGGTGCGCGTGCGTCTGCGTGCGGCCCAGCGAGTGCTGGCGGCCCGTTGCCGCAGCAACAGCAGCGGGAGGGCGATAGGCGCGGTCCAAGGACTGGGTCTGGTTGGGGCCGGTCAGGTGATCCATCCCATCCACTCGGAGAGCAACTCCCTCCTGGTTAGGGTGGTTTGGGCTGGTGGGGTACGACAGCTCGTCTGACATACCGGACCTGGCACACATACGCACACACACGCACACACGCAAGCACACACGCATGCACCCAGGCACACATACACAAAATAGGTTTTTTTTTTTTTATGAAACAGGATGGTCTAACTGGGACCTCTTTGCAGCTGTGCCAACTTAGTGCAAACAACTAAACAAAGAAAACAAAACCTTTAATTTTTCGTAGTATCGCAAAAGTCTTCAGATTGTTTTTAGCTGCGTTGAGCACATTCACACACATTCTTCCTATGACCCCATGCAGCACATTCAAGTTCATCCAGAGGGCATCGGAGAGTCATCTTTTCAAATCCATCCATGTCTGCGGGTGTGCATACCTGTCGGGTGACAGCGAGCCCTCGGAGGACATCCCGTGGTACGGCGAGGGCGTGAGGCGAGTGTCGGGTCGGAACTCCTTGTCGTAGGCCATCATGTTCCACTCCTGGCGTCGATTACGCGCCTTACGCACCTTCTTGACCTCCCGACCCGGGTCCTCCACCTGCTTCTGCTCCTGAGGCATTCACACACACACGCGCACACACACACGCACACACACACGCGCACACACAGACGATGTTTGTTTACTTCCCCCTCTACTAAAAACCAGCAGAGTCCAGTGTCTCCCGCCATTTCGATCCCTTTGTCCCTCTTTCACCTTCTGCCTCCTCTTCTCCTTGCGTTTGTTCTCGGTGGCCTGCAGCATCTTTTCTTTCCACAGGTTAAAGAAGTAGGAGGGGTCCGTGTAGAACTTCAGCCCATCCTTCTTGTCATCTCTGGAAATAAAACACACACACACGCTCAGCATTTTGATATTACAGATTTGTGGAGCTTACCATACAACATAAGGGCCCTGAACGCAATAGGAATTGCACCAGAGGAGAATGGAAGAACATTGCTTCTGTACACCTACTGGACCTGAAGGCTTATAACATTGTACTCTTGCTTTTTTCTGGCCAATAAAAAGAGAGAGCAGATAGAGTCCTGTACCTATAGGGGCTGAGTATGTTAAGGGGAGGCGGCTTGTCACAGCGGTGGTACATCTCCATCACCGGGTTCAGGATGGAGTTCCTGGAGACCACCTGCTGGTCTTGAATGGTACTGCTCTTAAAGGCCTTCCTCATGTTGATGTCCTGTAAGGAGACTGAGGACCAGACCAAACATGCAAGGTCAGTATCGACAAACACTGACATAATTCAACTAATAAACATTTATACCTTGTTGCATGAATCATGCAAAGCATCTCTATGGTATTATTGTGATTTGGAGTGTGCTGGTTGGTAGGACTGCCACATGGTGGCCAGAAGGTAATGAGTTGAAATTCAACCTGGGAACACCACCACTAGTGGTGTTAACTCTGTTAAGGGAAGTTCCACAAACTTAAGTTACAAAAAAGTTAGTTAAGTGGCTCCAGGGGAACAGTTTCTGTAACTTAATTGTAAATTGCTTTGGGTAGAAGTGTCTTCTAAATTACAAAAATTTAACAAACATTTAAGGAGTAATCTTATTGTGGGTCTAGGTGAAACACTAGTAAACTCTGCATCTGTAAATTTGTAATAGGCCAAAATCTATGATTACAAATATTGCCCTGTGAGCTCCTTCAAATTTCTACACACTAAATACTGCAACAACCTTCATGCAAACACAAACACAAAACCAAGCAATTTACAGTCTGAAGCCAGTCTAAACAACAATCTAAACTGTTGATTGAATGTGGAAAAAGTGCTATGATTATGTAATATATACATAATACACATTATGAACGGTCATTTTGACAGCCGTGTGCCAATGACATCATTTTACGGAACCCTCAAAATTCTAGAAGCACTTCTAGAACGAATTTCATTGTGACATCACATAGGGTCTCGGAATGCACAAAGCCAAGAATCGTAAGAACTGTTAGAAATTGGTCAGTTTAACCTGACACATTGTGTGGTACACTGCGTATATTGCTATTACTCCTGATTTTATTGAGTTTTACGTTGGATATCAACCACCATTATCCAACAATTCTACTAAGGTATGTGCACTGTCTTTAAAATTTTATTAAAACTATCTTGATAAGTGAAATTGTGAATTTACAAATACAAAACGATTCAATATTTGTTAGCATGTTTGCTTGGCTAATTAGCCAGATTACAAGCATTCAATTGGCATGAAGTAACATGGCATGGTTACGCGGGATAGATAGTTCAGTGTGGCCTGGTTCAGTTCTGTCCGAATCAGGAGTGTAAAAATGACCTATCATCTAATTGCTTAGCTGTTTGCAACAGGAGTCTAACAACATGGACAACAAAGCCACTCCAATGACCAAGTGGATGGACTCCTACCTTAATGATCAGGTAAACACATAGAGAAGACACTGCCCATCACTATGCTATGGACACCATACCACATGCACAACTAGGGAGTCTCTCAGCACAGCCTGTGTGACTAACAAGCTACTTGTCCCGCAGAAAAAGCTCATCTGGGAGTTCCTGAGTCTTCAGGAGAAGGGCGTTCTGCCATCCTACCTCACCATGAAACACATGAGGGGCTGGATCATCACTGACGCCCACAAGGCCTTCCTCATCAGGTCACTAAAGATCCACACAATGTTCCAAAGTAGCCATGTGCTACATGGCCAACCTTCGACAGTTTAACAAACCATGTTTTTAGCAAGAGTGCAAGGATATGGTTTCAATTAATCCGACAAGGCATAATACCCACTGACAGAAAAGGTTTTTAACGCATACGTAAACTGCTTTGTGCAGGTTCCAGGAATCAGCTGAGGGGAGAAATCTCTACCTCGTTGAGCTGGTAAGGAGCACACTGTCTTTCAACGTAGATCCCTTCACTTTACTGTAACCATAGACGCTGCACGCCTTCGAGTTATGAGTGACCATGAATATGGCCCTGTTCTAACAACGTACTTTCACATAAAAACAAAACCTTGTTTGGTTCGCTGTTTCTTTTAGACTTGGAAGGTTAGAGGTCGCCGTACGTTCAGCAGGATGGAGCAGGACGTTCGTCGGGAGCTTCACTCTGTGCGACGCCTGCGGTCCGCTGAACAGAGCCAAGTCCCTCGGGTTTCTGACCAGGTAGGTTCACACCTCCCCAAGTCTAACACCATTTCCTCACGTTTAAATGAAGTCAGAAATTCAAACTAATTTCAGAGAAAGAATTCAATAAATTTTTTTGTTACGTTCTGCTATTACTTAACTCATAATCACAATAGAAGCAATGTTATACTCGTGTTTGCCATTTTCTTACAAATGGTGTCTTCCTGCACGTCTCACTCACATTGTACCTTTTTGCTCAGGGCCCAATGGAGGGACAGCAGCACCTGGATGTCAAACCACCGTCTCGTCCCCACGCTGAGCGACGCACAAGTGCAGCAGCGCTGATGAGCAGTGGTGATGCCAGGGAGACCAAACAAAAGGCCCAGGCCCAGGCGCACGTCCCCGGGGACTCCAAGCTGGCGACCTCCCTCGGCTCCACCAGCCCGGCGGACCTCCAGACCATCCTTGCCTCCCTGGTGACCCAGGCCTCCACGCTGGTCGGTGACAGGGCCGCCATCCGCCAAGCCGCGGAATCTGTCGTCCTCGGCCTGTTCAAGACTCTGGACCGATCAAAAGGAGACGCTGACGCCCACGCCTCCATCCAGACCGCTCTCTGTGACATGGAGGCCCAGGGGACCCAGCGGGCAGAGGCGGGGCTGCGGGCTACAGTGGTGCCCAAGCAGATCGTCCTTCACGTGGGCCAGGTGAGACGTGTGGTGGTGGACACCCTGCTCCTGGTGGACCGGGAGGCCTACGAGCGGCAGGCGGTTTATGTGGATGCCTCCGTCAGCAAGGTTCAGGCTCTCCTCTGGTCCTTCCCCTGGGTGCAGCTCACCGAGGAGAAGCAGCTGGCTAACTCCCTCACCGAAGCAGGAGACGTCCAAAACGTCACCAACGCAATCTGGCTCCAGTTGCAGCAGGTAGGCTACACGTCAATCTACAGAGGATTCATTCTCGATGTGCTATGGATGTTTTCATGAGTGTTGCTTATCAATGTAGGTAGTCACTTTTTGTTTGTTGGTTTACTGTAGTGACTTTAGTCTATATTAGTTTGTATTTGACATGATATAGAGTATAAGTGAAGGATATAATAATGTGACTTTATCCCACAGGTACTGGGCACCAGCTCTGTGCTAGCGCGAGCACTGGAGGTCGGCTCCAAGATCTTTGGACAGTACCTGGTTCGCGTGGCGACCCTCCACCTGGCCCAGCAAGTGCCTGACAGGGACAGTGGCGACATGGAGGAGAGACGGATCAGCCAGGTGATGGCTGTGACGTCCCCCCTTCCCGCTTCCTACACTGTCAGTGCTGAGCTGGTGGAGGACTTCACCATCAAGTTCCTGCTCAAGCTCCACCCCATCAATGGACGTGGAACCAAACAACTGAGCCAGCAGGGACTCCTCTTAATGTGCCTTCAAATAGGTAGGATTGGTCATTTTCATGACCTAGACGTACCATTAGATTTTTTTTATGATAAGGGAAGCATTTTACTGACACAAATTCACTTTGTTTTCTCTAAATATATATTTTATATAAGTAAATGATAAAGGACATGTTCATGTTTTTTGTAGGTGCAACTGCCTTCAGTATTCTGAGGAAGATCCCTGGTGTCATGGTGGACGAGAAGCTGTCTGCTCCTGTCTGCAACATCCGACGGGTCCTTCTGAACTACCAGGCTGCCATGATGAAGAAGTGTGGCTCCGCCATCCAGCTGAAGAAGAAGGTGGCCACCAGGGACCCCGTGGCTCTCTGCACCGTGCCCCACGCCATAGTGGAGGGCATCTTCACCATTCACCAGACCCTCCTCCACACCACCACCCAGGATGGCTCCGCCCACACTCCTTGTGGCCCCGCCTTTGACCAGGCAGAGGAAGCCATGGAGAAGAAGCTGTTTGCTCAGTTCCTGCCCGAGTCCTGGAAGGAGAGCATGTATGCCCAGTTTGGGCTGAGAGTGCGGAACATGAAGATGTTTCAGAGGGCGTTTCCACCTATGACAGACGCTGACATCCACGAGTACCGACGCAGCGTGCAGCCTCGTAGCTCGGCCAGACCCTCGGTCTGGGTTGACGCAAAATACCTGGTGACTGATGATTATCAGGGGGCAATAGAAAAGCACAAACATGGCAACACAGTGCTGGAGAACCCACTGGCACTGGAATGTACCAAGACTGCTTTTCTGCGTCAGTGTCCTCAAACGGACATATTCGAGGTTGCCAACCTGGTGAACTTTGGGACAGTCCCAGGTTTTGACCCATCATCAGTCTCAGGCTATGTCCCTGAGGAAAAGAGGGAAATTCAGGTTTCCCAAGAGCTCAAAAGCCAGGCAGTAGTAAAAAAGAGAGTCCACTTTATTAAAGAGGCAACCCTCCCCAAGCCTGGCCCCAAGGCAACGCCAAAACTTCATGGAAAGTTCCAAAGTAAATTACTGGACGGCTGGACCAAGGAAACCGAGGCAGAGAAGACGGCAGCAACAGGCCAGGAGTCGAAGAAAACGACACAAGCACAGACAGGCGCCATCGTGTCTGCAAATGTTGCCGCGGAGGTCATGGACGCCATCTTCAGACCAAATACATTCTCTGACGATGAGGAGGAACACGAAATAATGGACTGCATGAAGGAGCATGTCCACGTTACGCTGCAAAGAGAGGTGGACAAATGCAAGGACCAGCGCCTCTTCCTCCGGAACGTGGAGAGGCTCGACGACCCGGAGAGGCTGCAAGAGTTCGCAAGAATCGTCGGTTACTTAGTGGGGAGAGAGCTCCGCAAGGTCATGCCTCGCGTGAAGGTCAACATCTGCCGCCTGGTGACCGAGCCGTTCCTCTCTCTGCTGGTCTGCCGGATGGTGATAGTCCAGGCCATGGCAAAGCTCAGGCCCACGGTTCACTTTGCCGGGGGCACGAAGCAGGGCGACGACACTAAGTTCTCCGTCAACGTCCCCCTCAAGAGAGAGGAACCGCAGGACGCCATGCCCCCCACTAAGCTGGAGCAGCTAGTGGAAAGGCACAGGAAGAAGCACCTGGATGAGCTAGATACTCCTATCGTGACTGTAAGCTTTGCAATGTGTCTATGTGATTTCCTAAATTTCATATAGTTATGTAGTTGATATTGTCATATAACGAGCGTGGTCGTCTTGTATTGTGCTGCACTTGGTGTCACACATAATAGTACGCACACGACACCTGCGTATTACTGAGGGTATTTCTAACCGGTCGATTATTTATCTTCAGGACGAGGCCTTCTGGCGTCAATACTACACGGACCTGAAAGAGGACACCGACGGCGGTAACGCTACGCCAATGTTCAAAGATCTGGACAAAATCTTCAAGCCAAAGAAAAAGTGCTGTGTTGTGAGGCTGAGAGACTGGCTGAGGGCTCGGTTCCAGCGCCTGGCCCAGCGGGCCAAGCGCCCGGAGAGGCCGAGGGAGCTCCGGCGGGACTGTTTCTACAGCTACTACGGCTTCCGGCCCATGTTCGAGGTCACACTCTACTACCCCGACTACCGCTGGTCGACGTTTAGTGAGGACGAAGTGCGGATGGGATACAGCGCGTTCGTCGACGATTAGTCCTTCGAAGAGAATATAGTCACTATTTTCAGACGCCTGCTTTGATTACCAATTGGTTTTTGTTCAATAAAAAGGGATACCCTTTCAAAATTCACGGTTTGTTACGTGTCTTATTAATAATGTTCACACACACGCACACACACACACACACACACACACATAAACACATCCCCCCTGCCACATCTCCCCACCTTCACCTACCCTCTTCCACGGTGGAGTCTAGCTGCGTGACCTTCACAGCCAACAGGTCAACTCTCTCCTGCAGGCTATTCATCCGCAGACAGAAGTGGTTGGCCTCGTTAAACAGCTCCCCGAAAATGTCCTCCGCGTGCCGACCTGTCACCGCAAACAAGCAATATCGAGAATGTACCACAAAGAACTCAACACATATTTAACGATATAACATCTTGTATGTATAATTTCTCATTATTTCAAAATGGAAGTTTCGGAGAAGCTGCGGTGGACTTACTGAGGCCTCCCAGTTGTTTGATGATGGCCGCCAGGGTGCTGTTGGTCACACACTCCAGCTCACTGGTCACCCCGTCGGGCACCGTGCCGCGACACAGGTGCCTGGGCTCGATGCAGCGCTTCACCAACGGCATGGTCTATAAAGGGGGAGGATGACACAGAAGACGTTTACGTTTCACAACAGACACACAAAATGCGTTCAGCATCTCTCAGTTGATTTCTTAGGCAGGCCGCTGCCTAGTATATTTTGATGGACGCCCGAGGAGCAGACCGATTGGCCCCAAACGATTGAGGTGATCGAGGGGAGGAACGTTCACGGTGATTTAAGAGCAGGCATGGTGAGGTCTACAGTGGCCTGACTGAAGGAAGACGATACGGTACAGATGGATTCAGCAGATAAGATACGCTGACGGAGCTCAAAGCCAAGCTGTCCAATCTATGAGAAACGGCACAGTGGGAGCCAGGGAAACGTTAGGACATAGGGCTGTGGGTCTGTTTGTGTGTGTGTTTGTGTGTGTGTGTGTGTCTGTGTGTGTGTGTGTGTGTGTGTGTTTGTGAGTGTGTGCTCATTCAGCCCGTCAGGCTAATAGGTAGTGACCAAATTGCCCCGCATAGTACCCCGCCCCCTCCAACCCTGGCCCTAATTAAGGCTAGTATGCCTTCGCCGGCTGGCATGGCTGTGTAAACGCTGTATGCGCTAGGCGTGTTCCCACAGCAGATAGTAGTTGCTTAATTCCATACTCTTTCAGAAACACTCACAGATCCCTGTGGATGCATTAGTTCCATAGCCATGTTGGCCACAGTAACATATTTTCAGTCGGGGGCTGCTGCATGCACTCTCTCTGTCTCTCTCTCTCACTGACGAAGCAAGGAGAGTACAATAGAACAGCTCCAGTAAAGGAGCCACAGAGAGCACATTCAAGCGAACAGCTTGAATGACGTTGCTCAGTTAATTCAATGTGCGAATGGTGGTTTGTGTTTATATGTAAATCCTGCGTACGGTATGTGCGCCTGCGAGTGTGTGAGTGTGTGTGTGTGTGGGTTATGTGTGTGTGTGTGTGTGTGTGTGTGTGTGTGTGAGTGTGTGTGTGGATCCGGGGGTGTGCAGTGCCAGGAGCTCCAATCTAAGGGCATCGTCATGGCAACCACACGAGGCTTTACATCATGCTCGGCTGCCCGCTGCTAAAAACAAGGCAAGAACAAATAGACGCGAGAGAACCCAAATGCAGCTAAAGGACGGAGCGGAGCGGAATGGACCACAGGAGAACGGAGAGCACGATGAAACATGACGGCCCGACAGAACATAACAGACCAGGACAAACCCTAGCCTCAGAGAGACGAGCAGCACCTTCAACCCAGTGTCATATCAACACCGTGACGTGAAGATGACTGACCGCTGGAAGAGCAAAGGGCGACGAGGAAAGATGCAGAAAAACGAGTCAGAACCCAACTTAGAAGTGGCGCAACTGAGTGTCACCATATCAGATCACATGTATTTGTCGAGCACATATCCAACACAAAGCCAATTCAACATGCCTCACAAAAGGCAAGCAGAAACCTACAGGAATGAACAAAAGCCGAAAGTCTCTCCCCAACCGCTCTTACACTGGTGCCCCTCACTACTAAGGACAGAATGGACTGTTGACCTGAGAGATCAGATGCATAGAGGGTCAAAATGAGGAGCACCACTATTTCCCTGCACTTCATTGACCTGTCAAATTCCCCTCCATAGGTGGCTGCATAGATCGCACACCAAGCAATCGCAACTGAATCTCTTAACTGCCCGACATGGACCTGCAGGGTTTCCTCCACAGTGCTGCATGGCTTGTGAATCATCTCCTATAGTCCACATGGGGTGAAACACACACGCTGGCTCTGTTCGTGGCCCACCGTCTGATCGGGGAGAAGTGGGACGACATATCCCCCCCCCCTCCCCCTCCCCGGGGGGCGCGGCGCTGCTCGTTTTCCCCAGCTGTCAGATTAGAAGCAAATCGGGCGGCGCTTCATCCACAAGGCGACGGCGAGCGGCGCGGACCCGGAGAGCCTCTAGGAGGAGCGCGCACGCACGGGCCGCAGCGAGGACCGGGGCGCGCACGTGACCGTGCCACCTCATGTGTCGGCGCCCCTGCTGCCTCCGCCGAATAGCATACCACACAAGGCCCGATCTCAACTCCCCTACCAGCCTACTACATAGCGAGCCAGATAAAGATTCACTCGGTCCCGATACACAGCATGTCTAATGCAGTATGCCAGAAATGCATGCACAGTGTACATACTTTGCAAGTGCAGCTGAAGTCCCTACTGAAAAGTGGCACTGTGCTATTTGACGAAGTACGTCTCAAATGACACATGACTTTCTTTTTATATGTTTTTGTTGTCCCAGGCGCTACACTGAATCCTGGCCTCAATCTAAAGAAGACCATACATATCTAGCAGCAAGCATGGCACAATCCCAGAGCAACACGCTTTGTCTGTTTAAGGTGGAACTGCATAGTGCCGTTGTATACTTTGGTTGCAAGTTGATTCAGATAGGACCATATCCTGTCAGTCATACTAGGTAGCCTGTGCTTTTGACAAACAAAACAATTGCCTTTCCTTAGCCTGATGCCACTACTGGAGGTTTACAGTAGACTTGCTCCGTACGCTGCCCTTGCCTGTCAGCACTAACTCAGCCTGGCCTAGTAGTGCTCTGTCCTGTCCTTCCCTTCCATTTGTTACATTTAAATGTTATTACCTACATATTTCATTTGAATCTTTTCGAAAAAGAAAAAATCTTTAAAAAAAAAAACTTCTTCCAATCCCTGTGCATGTAATTTGTGTGTATGTGTGTGTGTTATACAAATAATTGTGTGTGTGCGTGTTTGTGTGTGTGGGTGTGTGTGTGCTCCTCCTGCCTCTTCCTGTTCTCCAGTGTTCCTTTATTCACTCTCACAGAGCCTCTCAGACTAAATAGAACCATTCATTGAACAGCCTGTCAACTTGGATGTCTCTCCTCCTCTCCCCACTCTGTCCAAAGTCCTCTCCCTTTCTTATGCAGTTCCCTCTGTTCTTTCTTTCTACTCGGAACTGCCTTGAATAATACCACTACATCCCTATCGTCCTTCTTTCCCCCTTAAACGCTCCTCGTCTTTCTTGAAGTCTTCCACCAAATATTTGCACTCGTCCCACTCTATCGCTCTCCCTTCACACTCCTCCGTCTCCCACGCATTCATCGCTCAATACTCAATCTCTTTTCCCCACACTCGGTAGTCACTGAAACCCAGCTGATTAACGAGTTGTAACCATGACAACGTATCCTCTCCATGCTTCTATCTGTTAATGCCACAAACATGCGCGCACACACACGTGTGCGTACTATATCGTGAATGAGATGGAGCTCTAAAACTAGATCGAGCTTTTACAACATTGCGATACGAAGTCTTCACAAATATGTTTTGCCGTGGTATAAAAAAAACTAGATGACATCACTAAAACCACACAGAGGTGCTTCGAATATAACGGATTACGTCATGCGCCTGAGACATTGCTTGCTGCACACACCAGCATGTGATTTGAAAAGGCTAGAGGGGAACAGGTGTGTGTAAGGAGAAAGCGCAAAGAAAGGCATGGAAATAATTACTGAGAGGGTCAATTAGAAACGTACAGCATTATACCGTCTAAAGCTCGTTTTACAAACATTAAACGCAGGGTGAAAAAATTATGAATTCGACAACTCGGTATTAATTAATGCAATTCAGCTTCATGAGACTCAAGAAAACTGGTAACAGTCGATCTATTGCTATGAAGCATGCAACATATTTATTCCATCAAATTAGAATCGTTGACTGATAGTGAATGTCAATAAATAGACCTAATGTATTTACTTAGTTACAAGAAAGATTTGTAAATTGACGGCTCCATCACATTGATAAATACATTGGAGAACATATCAGACCGAGCCAATGTACAGAAATGGACCAGCAAAATATAGTTTTTTTTAATTATTTACCCACCTTAAGTGTTTTTCTTCAGCAGAAATTGTATTGTCCGACTTCTAGCAGCAATATTGGCATGCCATTACAAACAAATTGGATCGAAGGCGTTGCAAGGTGCAATTGTCATTATCGGTGTCTTATCAGAATGGACGAGAATGGAGGACGAACAAGCTGAAATCTGGATTCTCCTCAGCCTGCACGGGTCTCCTAGGCAGCAGCTCTCGGCTCTTCTCGGATGCCCTCGGTCGAACTCTCTGCAGCAGAGATAATAAAACGCATGCGTGCAAGCAGACAAACCGCCACACCCCCCAAAACTGTATTAATGTTCAAAATGACACCTACGGTCATCTGTTTTGAATGTATATACTTTTATTCACGCAAGTGCATGTATGATGAGTAAGTGGTTCTGACCAAAAAGCAGAACAGAGGAATAGAATAGAATTTGGTAGTTATTCTTAATAACAGACTGTATATCCAGGCTGCTGTAGGCTATTTTGGTCACTCATGAAAGTATAAGTTCGCAAAAATGTAATATTTTACAAGCTACCAGAAATCTCTCTTCTAAATGAGAGGCTCTGACTTACAATCAGCACACAACCACCATTCAGAAAATAGTCTGTCTGTTAGGCCAGGCACCTTCAGCACTGCAAGTTGAGGTGCAACACTGCCTCCAGCTGGCCATGTATGCGTTCTGCATCGAGACCTTTGTCAGTTGTGGAAGTGATACGGCTGGGCAAAGGACGATGCTCAGAGGAAAGAGATAATGGAGGAAGAAGGATGCATTACTGCCGTGAAGAACAGCGAGAAAAGAGTGTTCGTGTGAAACCTGAAAATTATATTTACAACTAACTTCATCTGTGTGGTTGTCTATCCGTGTGTGTGTGTGTGTGTGTGTGTGTGTGTGTGTGTGTGTGTGTGTGTGTGTGTGTGTGTGTGTGTGTGTGTGTGTGTGTGTGTGTGTGTGT
>JAVQJS010041472.1:0-20733 GCA_036024795.1 Galaxias rostratus | reverse complement strand
ATCTGCTGCATCAGCAGAGACACACACACACACACACACACACACACACACACACACACACACACACACACACACACACACACACACACACACACACACACACACACACACACACCAGCAGCAGCCCAAAGAGGCATACAGAGCCTTCTCCTTAAATGGTCAAAGCTCCCAGGAGTGAAAGAGAGGCTAGTGCTGAAAAAAAGACCCAAGGAACGGAGGGGGGACGGAGAGGAAGAGCAAAGACCAGGAAAAGCCGGACTTTTACTGGGTGGAAGTCTGAACAGCTGACAGTTTGACTGTGGGAATCTCCGTTTGAGTGGTTTATGTGTATGAGGCGCTGGCCACTGGATTGTGTACATCAACTGGAGGACCGAGGTACCATAGCACTGTTATCTGTCGCTGAATCTCGTCTCTGCAGACAGGTAGAGATGGTGCACTAGATTTGAACTGGCAGCTTTTACTAATGGCATTTGCGTGCCGTGACTTAGGTTGACAACGCTGTTGATATGAGGTCTGTTAGTGTATAGCGTTGGGTTTGATGTATTGCCTCTTTAGGTTTAATTTGTTTCCTTATGATCTTAATCACAGTTGCATGCATTGCTCTTAAAATATTTAGCTACTAACACCGATGAATGAAAAACAACACAATGTCAGCTACCTTCGTTCTACCATCCTTGTCAAACTTGATCTTTCACTGTGGGATAACTGCAGGGTGAAGTTGAGGGGGTAGAGCATGTCACAGTAATCTAATCAGTGTCGACGCAAGTGTTTCATGAACCTCACCTGCCTCTCCCCTTTCTATCTCTCCCTTCTTATCTCTCGTTATTTCTCACACTCCCTCCATATCCGGTATCTGGGAGTGATGGCGGTGCCT
This sequence comes from Galaxias rostratus, assembly GCA_036024795.1. Classification (NCBI taxonomy): domain Eukaryota; kingdom Metazoa; phylum Chordata; class Actinopteri; order Galaxiiformes; family Galaxiidae; genus Galaxias; species Galaxias rostratus. The sequence goes on along the minus strand of JAVQJS010041472.1, from coordinate 19,859 downwards.
GAAACCACCACCACTTCCTCTGCCGGGCCATGGACTCCCTGGGCCTCACACAGGCAAAACTTAAACAAATCTGGCATGAGGGGGAGGGTCTTATGTAAGAGGAGATGGGGGGTGGGGGGGGGGCTGATGGAGGGAGGTGCTGGAGGAGGAGACAGCGCTCCACACGCTTTCTCATGAAGGGGGCAGTGGAGGCGGAGGAGGGCCCTGGGCTGTGAGGTAACCTCTTCGTTCCCCCCCAGAGACCAGCCCTCTGGGACTCTCTCCCGGGTGTTTTCCTTGGACCAGTCCAACGACCCCGGCAGGACAGGGGCTGCTTGGCTTCTCATAAATTAGCTGTCTTGTGGAGAGCGAAAGGGGAGAGAGGAGGGCTGCTCCCTGTTTGTCCAGCCTTGCAGGCGTGGATGTCCTGTACTGTCCTCCCCTGACAGGAAATCATCACAGTGATTCAATTATGCTGCAGTATTCATCTCCCTGTCATGGTTCCCCATCCAGGGGAATAGGGCCCAGCAGTCTGTGTTGCTGTGTTTACTGCGTTCACTGGCTACTGCAGTAAGCCCTTGGGCTGACTACGTGTTTGTAGGACTGAAGTAGGAGTAGGAGCCGACCACTCAGACCACCGGTTGTTGCGTGAGTGCTTTGTTTGTCTTTCTCCAGTGCTTTGTTTGGGATTTGTCGGAAAGTTATCCTCTCTCGTCCTTCGTGTTGTCTTGTAGCGATGTTGAAGTGTGGCCGTGGGTAAACACAGAGACTTGTTTAGGAAAATGACAAAAGAGGAAGAAAGAAGGAAAGAGACGTACAGTTAGAGACAGAGACTATCACATTCAATAGGTCTTCTGACACAAGGAAAGGGGGAAGTTTATCAACAAAGTACATTGTGTATTATATTAAATCATATACATGTTCTGTGTTGTCAATGTGGCTCAAACAAGACATTATCTGTTTTGACCTGGTTGCACGTGGACTAGCTATAAATGGAAAGCATGCAAAGGCAACAATGATACCGGGTTTGCTGTGCTTTACTTTGTGATCTGTTTTACTAGTATTGTAACACAGCTTTCAAGAAAAATATTCTCAATGTCATTAGACATTGATGGCCAACCATCAAAGTAAGCTGACCATTGTCAACATTCAGTGATATAATTTATTTTTATTTGGATATTGTCATAGCTTCATAATAACTTGATAACACCCCAGGGACTTTTCCAATACCACTTATTCCCTTGTGGTTTCTGGGGGGAATGTTGTATAACAGTTGACTTCCTTTACTGTGAGGATGAGGATTTTGTCATTCGCACATTCTCCCAGGAACCCCTGCTACATGACCCTGTTTTTCCTGACACTGGGTCCTAGTGCTCCTTGTCTACAGTATAACTCCAACCTCAAGTTCTCAATGAATACAGGCTTTCAGTTTTTATTGTTTGGAAAAATGCAGACTGTTGAGGAAATAGCATGCTCTACAGCTTGAACAGAATACTGTTGAGCACACTTAAACACAGAGAGTGTTTTGATCAGATGTTCAAAAGTACATAGTTATATTTGTGTTTCTTATCCTCAACTAGAGCTTTAACAATCCCGAGACATTGTTGACTGGCGAGAACCACCGGAACTCTTTGTATTCTTCTCCTGTTGGTCCAATCCCATGGAAGACCAACGGAGCAGCTGCTCCTGAGGCAGCATCTTTAGGTACATCTCCCTCACCATCTGTTATAGACAGATATCATGAATTCATACCTTCCATCTTCTTCCATATTATTTGGTCCTATGTGACCAGTTTCCCACTGTTTTGGGCTTTGGTTCTTCACAGGACAGGACAAAAGTGCACTGCCTTTCCTTCACTTGCTGCTCCACCACAATGCCACTGCACTGTGAACTATATCATGTAGGCCAGCGACGTACTGGCTCTGGGTCATAGAGAAATACTAACTGTCACCTTTTGCCTTATAGCCTCAGTGTCAGAGGACACCTATACCTCCCCCGTGTCGACTCTCAGCCTCGTCCAGCCACAACTGTGTGCGTCACTCTTTACAGTCCCACCGGAAACACGCTCTCAGTCCGCTGGCGACCGCCACACCACTGGCAACCCCGAGGAGAATGTAGCTGGGTGAGTGTTTACATTCCACTCTGCCTCTCGCGCCGTGCCAGAAGGGGACGTTGTGTGTTTGGAGGACTACACACACTCACCCTCGCCTGGACGGTGACACTACGCAGAGATGTCGGGATTGTTTATAGTGTCACACAAGCCAGTGGACCAATAATTTACCGAGGTGTTCAGAAGGTACCTGAAAGGAAGTGGGAATAGCCAGATGGGGATAGCCTTCAGTGTGCCTCGGAGGAAAAAAAGACACCTGTCAAGTGTTGGCAGTCGTAGCTATTTCAGAGAACAAGAAGTTACATGTAGCATGTACTTGGGGGTGTTAAGTTGATGTCTGTAAATATTCAGTTCTTGTGCATACAGAAGAAACATCCATGTGTGCCTCGCAGATCACAAAATCCTGTTAGTCTCGACTGCTGTCTGTCAGAGCCAGCAGACCACGGGATTGGCCAGGACTCTGCTCTGAGTGACTTTGTGAGTGGACAGATAAGACCGCAATCAGAGGCCTGTGGAAGGAGCCAAACCCCAGAACACTTTAGTGGAGCATTTGCAGAGAGGAATCAGGTGAGTGTGACTGACAGTAGAAATCCATGTGACATGTCAATTATACACATACGCACATCCCCACATGACCTGAGCACATCCCTCAAATACCCACAGACACTTGTACGCAGCACACAGAACAGTCTAGCACAGCACAGTATGATGTGTAAGCATTTTGTCCCCCATTTTAGGTCCACAAATCCGTTCCAGCCCTAAAACATCCAACTCCTAAGCACACATGTACAGACACGCAGTGTCCTTCCAGCTGCTTCATGTAGAGGAGAGAAATGGATGGATATATGAAGAAGTCGGGACAGGACTAGAGAGAGAGAGAGGGGCTGGGTGGGTTAAGTCGGGCTGAATACAGTGAGCTCTGGAGCAATTTGTGGGTCCTGACCCTCAACAAGCCCAAAAGGGGGCTTCTCTCACAGGGGGACCTCTGTGGCTAGAAGGTGACCTCTGTCGTGCTCAACTTGAAGGCTTGACTGATGGCGCCTCATTAGCTTGACTTATTTACTTCTGCTGCCCGACCAGTTCTATTTTGCGTGTGTGTTGTTTATGCTTATTGAAGCGGATTGAATCACGAGGACTGGTTTGTTTGGCCAGTCACATAATGTTTTGCCTCTCTCAACTTCTCGTGTGCGTATTTGGTAGTTCCTGTTGAAGATAAATGCCAGAAGCACATTAAGTCGGTTGAATGAATTTAATGCCCTGGCAATCGTCTCCATACGCAATGAACTGCTGCCAGCCTTGATTCAATTGTTAGATGAATGCATTCTAATATAAAGGTTTATTTTGTTATGCCCTGTGACTGGTAGCATATATTTGTGGACCTTTGGGAACGCTGGCTTTTTCTACCTGTTTGTCTTTCCCTCACTTGGGTGAAATGTCATGTTTGTTAAGGCAAGCCTTAGCAGCACTAAATTAAACCTACATTAACTACTATTTCTGCAGCTGAAAATTCATGTATATATGTTTTTTATTATTGTATGTTTCTTACTATATGTTTCCTAATTCAAGTAAAATCCCTCTTGCTTTCAGAAGAAAGGAAAAAGTCAAAATTCTATACAGTTACAGTTCATGCACTTGCAAAACTGCAATACTTTTGAAGAAGTGCCACTTCTATTTTAGCTTCTGCTTATGTTAAGCTATTTGAATTGCCTACATATAGGAAATGTCCTACACAAACACATTGGCTTTGCCTTGCTTCCATTTCACTATTCGAAGGGTGGTTAGGTGAGAGGTTAACGGGCTTTTTGTCGTTCCTGTTCCAGGAGGGTTCCGGACAGTCGTTACAGAGCTCAGCCTGCTGGGGGCCTGACCCATCTGACAAGCACTCCCCTGGCTATAGCAGCGTATTCCAGGAACTTTTTGTTTTCCCGCGTACCCGCTCCCGGCCCGGCCAGCCGCCCAGCATGCCCACGCTCCCGGAGGAGGAAGAGGACTCCCCCGAGGAGCTGGACAGTTCCTCCAGCTCTCCCAGCACAGTCAGTACCACGCACCATCCCGCTCACTGGCTCGGGCTCCGGTTAGCAGGGCACTGATCTGTGTTTGTCAGTCATCAAAGGTCTATTCAAAGCCTCATGGTTAATGCTAGCTATAGGTTCAGCTATAGTGGATTTAAATCTGTTGACCTCTATACCAATCAAATCTGTTTATAGTGAGTTTAATGTTTTTGATTCAGTCCACCATTTATATTCATACATTTAGACCCATGCTTAATATACGTTAATGTGTTGGATCTGCTCAGTCGATCGTCACTTTAGTACCCTTGTCCTGATACAGCTTTATGGGTGGGAATGAACACTTATCAGCTTGTTCGCCCAAAAGAAAACATTTTTGAGTGAGATCTGTCCACAGCTGCCATTATTTTTCAGCAACACTACTCTTTTAAAAGCTGTAGTGGTCTAGTAGTGAGTGAGTGCGAGCGCGGGTGCGTGCATGGGTGTGAAATCCTCCGTCGCAATCCTCCTCCTCAGTTTAGGATGGGTTGTCTCAAAGAAGTGTCAGGATACACAATGAAGACAGCCACTCCCAGCCACTGCCCACTGCTCCGGGAGGATTTACGGGGTGGCTTCCCTAGTTGAGACGACCCTTGGAGAGTTCTAATCTAACTGTTCTAAGTGCTGAGGGGATGCTTGGCTAGCTGTGACGGCAAAGTTACCTCGCTCTGCAGTCAGACAGAAACACATGGTGTCTGTTGGTCCAAGCAGAGGAACATAGTCGACACCTGTCATCTAATTGTCCAGGCAACCACATAAAGCTCTTTCTTTGGACAAGCAGCCCAGGCCCTTTGGGCCAGAGCATTTTACTGGTCTCTGTTGATTCATATTTCTCTGAGTGAATTATTGACATTGGCTCACCAGCTTTTCATTTGCATAGTTTGCTCCACTCGAAGGAGCTGATGTAAAGTAGCTTCTTGTGTTGGAAAATGTTTTAAACATCTCAAGGTCTTTCGCTACGCTACTTGATTGAACAGCATCATTTACTGTGGTTTTCTCTTGGCTTGTGCTCAGTGTCCATGTCCATGTTTGTGTAGTCCTGGGGGACTCTGTTAATAGTCTGGGATCTGCAGAGGGTTCAGATGTTGACATTTTGCCTCAGGCTTGAAAGCTCTGACTACAGACCACCTGTTAACCCTCTGAACTGAGTGGCTTCGTGAAATACTGGGCCAATACAGAAAAGGACACGTTTATTTCTTTTGACTTCGGCATGCGTGCGTTTGTGTGCGTGTGTGTGTGTGTGTGTGTGTGTGTGTGTGTGTGTGTGTGTGTGTGTGTGTGTGTGTGTGTGTGTGTGTGTGCGTGCATTTTTTTTGGCTTCTCTGGACTTCCCTTACCTCTTAAGCCATGATAAACAACAGGGAGGTCTAGAGAGCAATGAAATAGTCTGTTTAGCTTGTCCATCCTCATATCAATATCAATATCAAAAGCATAAGAAAATGTGACTCTTTAAATTAAAATCAAATGTAATTTAAGTCAAAAGTTACCGCAGAGTACATTAAGCTAAACCAACATTTGTTTAACTTTAAATGCAATGGCAGACATTGGTGACTGTGATATACAGTACTGTAGGTAAATGGATGCCATATTTACCTATGTCATTGTGTTGTCATGAAATATGTATTTAGTACTTCCTGAAATGGAAGCTAGGGCAACGCTTTAATGTTCAGGGTTCTGAAAAACATTGTTAACATCCACAAGGCACATTTTTTACAGACACCAGAATGTTTTGCAGCATTTGTTGTCTCTATTTTGTTCCCTAATCCCTGACACCCCCTCTCCCCTACAGTATGCACCAGGTGAAGCTAAAGCAGTTGCCATGACAGCCCCTACCATTGTTTTCCCCAAACAGGCCACAGTGATTCACCAAGATGGCCGACCACTCGAGCAGGCCAGGTAATCAATCCCTTCTTTTTGCCTTTGGCAGGGCCTTCACCTTAGTCCCTATCTGAGAGACAAGCTGCTTGATTATTCTGTGCTACTCCCCACCTAAGCTATGTTTCCAAAAGGAAATCCATCCTTGCCCCCCTGTGTTTAAAGTAGCTTAGCGCTAACACAGAGGACTGTGAACACAGTGTCTGTGACATAGCTGTGTGTTTCTCTCTCACACCCAGACCACACAGCCCCAGAGCTCGCTCGGCCAGGACCTCGGCCTCCTCAGCAGCCCCTATCACCACAGTGGGTGGGTAATGCTCGCTACCTACAAATGTTTAGAAAGACTTACACACCTAAGCCAGGCTGCGCCATGGCCTGCAATGTTTGACGTACGCAATTGCACAAAAGGCCCTGTCATCATCCCTGAGTCCTCCCAGCATAGCAGGCTTGGTGAATCTCCATTTTAGTCCAACTGGTTACATATGACTGACATGAGCTATGGGTGTCACATAGACCTGGGAGATGGTACTCCTGTCGTGAGCTGTGAATGTCAGCTCAGGAAAAGCACAAAGCCCCCAGAGTTTAATGTTGCAGCGCCTGCATCACTGATATCAGTCTATGTTGCCTTATTACTCTACTAATCAACACAGTGCAATGTAAAGAAAATACTTATAATTTGTAACTTATAATTATCCTGGTACTTTGTTGGCTCTGTTGCGATGAGCGTCTGGCTAGGGTCCCAAGCCACATTACACACTATCGATGTCTGTGAGGTTGATGGTATAGTGTTCATGTATAGTATGGTTATTTATTCACGTGTGTGTGTTTGCATGCTTGTGCCTGTGCCAGACGGCACAGGGAACGTCATTGACCTGTTGAAGGATAAGCTTCCCGAGCTTCACCTCTCTGCCGAGGAGCGTCAGAAGAACCTGGAGCTGCTGGAGGAGGCAAAGAAGGTCAGCGACCGCTTCCTGACTCGCCGCGGACGCCGCTCCACCTGTAGCCTCAGCGACTCGCCCACAGGTCACACACTCAGACACACACACACACACACACACACACACACACACACACACACACACACACACACACACACACACACAACTTTGCAAAAAAAAGTCCATACTAATGGACCATCCAAATATGAAATCTTTGTTGAGTATTTGATTGTAACATGCAGAAGGTACATCCCAATCTAAATGAAGCTTTCACAATGTCTTCTATTGATAGAATCGTAGACGAAGTGAGTGGAAACTATGTAAATGGGTAAATCTGTTCTATTAAGCATTCATGGTGACATACTGTCTTATCTGAAGAGGGTTTATTTGGTCTACAAACAAAGCGTTTACTCTGCTTCCGGGATTCTCTGAATTCAGTATTGTGTCCGTGCTCTTGTGCCTTTAAAAGTCCCTGGGTATTTTGGGCACTTGCCAGATAGTCCCTATCTTCCGTTAGGTAAACATTTGCTGAAATAACATAGTTGAGCTAAATATTCTTCCATTATAGGTCACTTTGAGTTGTTTATGTTGTAAATTACTATCCCCAAACTAGCATCAAGGGGGAGAAGTTGCTTTGAATGCTTTGTGAAGGATTGGACAGCACTGATACTGGAGTATGTGGTTTGGACTCACAGGTCTCTCTCCCGTCCCCACACCATCGTCTTCCCCCGTGCCGTCCAGAAGCAGCTCCATCACTGTGGCCCCCCTGATCGGTACGTGTCACTTTAGGTGTCTGCGTACTGAGAGACGAGAGGTTTTGTTATTGAAAAGCTGTTCATTCAAAGTGATGTTAGCTCATTAGTAATATCACTATCCTGCGCTCTGCTCTTTCAGCTGAGGTGAGCTACGTCGCGGCACAGTCTGTCAGTCAGGTAAGGAGAGATACTGTTTTAGATTGTTGTTCATCTTTATTTTTTTTGGCATACTTGCTATTCGGTCAGGTTCATATATTCTTTTTAATAAATGCTAGACTTAGGTTAACCTTTTGTAGTTTACACACCCCAGTTTCCTGCAAGTTTTCTTCCAGTGAGTTTTTCTCCATTTCAACTTGCTTACCTGCCACTGCAGTACGAACTACTGGTAGGAGATGTGCTTCATAGTAGTTGTGGTCATTCAGACGATTGTTGTTTTGTTTTGTTTTAGCGTCTAGAGATTCCTTCGTTAAGGGAGCAGCAAGAAGACCCAACCCTAGGACAAGAGGTCTTTACCCAATACACTTGTCTAAATTTGACAGCATATTAGACATACAGGAACAGCAATAGGTCCTTTACAAATAACTTATTTATTACCTTACTATTCATCCCATTTTTATAAACTTTTGTTATTATACATTTGCGTTGGTAAATCCACAAGGACTCACCGTTCTAGCCTTTATGGTTTCAGGGCCTGAGAAGGTTGGCGGACTGGAAGCCCAAAGAGAAACGCAAGGTGTCTTCTGGAACGCTGGCGCACCGCCACTCTGGCCCCCCGCCCTCCAAGGAGCATGGCGGCGGGGGCCAGAAGGAGAACTGTGATCCCCGGGGCCCCAGGAAAGCCGAGGAAGGGGGCGTAGTGCCCGGCAAAGGCCCCAACCAGGCCCCTGCCACTGGGGTGGCCAAGCCTGTCCCCCGACCCCCCACCCAGCAGGCCCCCTGCACGGCAGAGATCAAGACCATTGGGGCCTTCCCTCCGCTGATGAGGGCTGTTTCCTGGGACACGGTGGGCACCCTCAACGCCCGGAACAGCCCCCCTAATTTCTCCCCTCCTGCGGAGGAGGTGTTCTCCTTCCCAGACCCTCCCTGCGACGGGCCACTCAAATCCTCCGGATACAAAGACTTCCCAGCGCAGCCGGTGAACGTTCAGAAGCTGTCTAAGCTCAGAGAGGTACAGTATGGGGACAGTCAGCCTGTTGGTTTGATTTCATCACTTTCATTTGACCTTATATAGCCTGTTCTTAATACATCTGAAGGCCTTTTGGCCCAAAAATACTCATAAAAAAATGGAAATTAGGAAAGAAAATGTTGTAATCCCCCTGGTTTAACCTCTTTAATCCTCCTTTGTTCCTTTGTGTGAAGGAGCATAAGCTGATGCGGAACCAGAGCCTGGGGAGCTCCAAGTTGGGAGATCTGAGTGAAACGGCCGAGCAAGACCGAGGTAGGTGTCTGTCTCTAGGGGAGACACACAATGCAACTGTTCAGTCCACAAGAAACTATAGCCTGTCTAGAGATATTGTCTTTTGGGCAGCTTGTTGTACAGAATATGTTGGCCACTACACTGGAGGCTGTTTCGACTTTGCAGATGTTGGTTGCTAATTGTGTGCTGGTGGAAAACGACTTTCATGGCAGTTAAAAACCTTTCAGAATTCATCCTAAATGGAAATTAGTGAACGGGGCTGCCTGTCTGTTGTACAGGACCAGCTCTGCACAGCCCCATTGATGAGGAAATGAAGGAGAAGATGGACTCCATGCCCAACATCTCAGACGTGATGCTGAGGAAACTCAAACTACACAGGGGACTTCCCGGCTGGTGGGTCACATCACATGGACACACGTTGGCTTAGAACATCCACAGTCATATTCACTTTTCATCTCAGCGGCTTAATGGTAACTAACCATCCATGTTTGGTTTGATTACAGTGCTCCCCCCCTCACTGAGAAAGAGGTCGAGGTTAGTAGCAGCGCTTTTTCCATCCCGTTGCAATAACATGGCTATTGCGTTCAGACACCACAGCCCCCTGAGCCCAGTGGGGTCCCAGGGACAGGAAGCACCTAGTCTCTGCTCCTGATCTGAACTGATGAGAGCCTCTGTGATTTCCTGTCTCTATGGAGGCTATGCAAACATGACCGTGTGTGCTGGTGTCTCTCTTTCTTTCACTCTCTCTCTCTCTCTCTCTCTCTCTCTCTCTCTCTCTCTCTCTGTCTCTCTCTGTGTGTGTGTGTGTGTGTGTGTGTGTGTGTGTGTGTGTGTGTGTGTGTTTGTGTGTGTGTGTGTGTGTGTGTGTGTGTGTGTCGGTGTGTGTCGGTGTGTGTGTGTGTGCACGCGTGTGTGTCGGTGTGTGTGTCGGTGTGTGGTAAGCCCAGGTATCTAGACCCAGCCAGTTGTTCCATTCGAGATACCCCTGTGTCAGGATAGTCGGAGGGTTGTAGATTTCCTGACCTCTGGACTCCGGGGTAATATTTGAAATATTGCACGTGTTCCCCCTTTAACTTCAAAGCTGGGAGGCCAACCACCAACATCCGCGGTGCAAACTGCCCTCTGCCGGTATGGTGTTTTCTGTCCTTGACCACAACAACTGGCAGAAAGCTGCTCTGGAGGAATAGCTTTTGTATCGTCACAGAGCTGTCAGCAGTGGATGTCGTGGTGGAGCCATTGACATGCTGTTTGTTCTCGACACAGGCCCCAACGACCCCACTTGTTGTGGAGGGGTGTTCACACTTGACATCTCTTTTTTTCAGTCTGAGCTAGCCATTGTGTACACAGGAAGAAGGTTTTTGAGGGGCACATGTGAGTTGACCTTTCAGAGAATCGACGTCAAGCTTGCTTGCTCTCCATCGTCGATTGTTAAGCCTAATGTGTCCCTCAGTGGCGTTCATTAGCTTACCACCGGCGCACATCCCATCCTCCCACCCTCCCGCAGAATGCCTTTGTCCAGCTGTCACTGGCCTTTCGCAACGACAACTACACCCTGGAGACTCGCCTCAAACAGTCAGAGCGCGAGCGGAACCTGGTGGAAGAAAACACGGAGAAGGAGCTGGAGGAGTTCAAAGGCTCCCTTAAGGTCAAACTATGGGGCTTTTCAGTGGGGTGTATGTCAATCCATCAGATGTTAGTTTACTAGTTAGTGGTTCAGATTGACTTTAATAGTTTCGTTGTTGTTTGGGTCCTCTGCAGTCTACTGCCCCCCAATGGCAGAACATGGAACAGCGCGAGGCCTACCAGAGCCTCATTGAGACTGTAGCGGTGTTGCATCGCCTCGCCACGCGGCTTTCCAGCAAGGCTGAGGTAGTCGGAGCTGTCCGTCAGGTAATGCACGCGCACACTTTAAAAGGCCTTTTGTAACATTTCAACACCGCATGGGGCAGCACAGTTGCACAGTGGTTAGCACTGATGCCTTACAGCAAGAATGTCTTGGGTTCAATCCCCAACTGACTGTGTTCTCCCCATGTTTATGTGGGTTTCTTCTGGATATTCCAGCTTCCTCCCACAGTCCAAAAACATGAAGGTTCATAATGCATGCAGCCCCCACCCATAACCCTGTATAGGATAAGTGGTATAGATAACGGATATGTGCAAACGTTTCTGTCCAGGGCTGTATCCAATCTAATCTTGGTAAAGTAATTGGTCAAATACAATATTCCTTAGAAAATTAAACTTGTGGTGTATCTTACCAGCTGTGACATTTTAATTGCTCCACTGGGAGAGTGAATCTTATTTGAAATGTTAACAGAGAGAGTGTGACAATCATTAATAAGAAGAGCAATTATTATCAGCCGTATTGGGATGAAATGCATTTGCTGTGAGAACGTTTTAGTGCATTTGATGCTCAAGGGGGAAATGAGTGAATGGAGGTGAGAACCCAGCGTTGTGCAACAGGAGAAGCGCATGAGCAAGGCGACGGAGGTAATGATGCAGTATGTGGAGAACCTGAAGAGGACTTACGAGAAAGACCACGCCGAGCTGATGGAATTCAAAAAGCTGGCCAACCAGAACTCCAACCGCTGCTACGGGGGCTCCGTTGATACTGGAGGTAGTCTGAGAGGGAGAGCAAATGAGATCAAACCCACTAAATCTGCACGCTGTATTGGTGATTCATACCTGTTGGGAGAAATGTTGTTTAATACCGTTTTGTTCAGAATCTAGTGCTCTTGTGCTTTCTGACTCGGTTGTCCTTTGGTGTTTTGTGAAGATGATGGAGTCCCAAGGCCGTCCCGATCCATGTCACTGACCCTGGGGAAGGTACAGTCGTTTGCCTGGATGTTATTGGAGCAGCAATGCTTTACCCACAGTGTGACTAAATATGACTTAGTAATGTGTTGTAATAGATCTACCAGACAAAGACACTGTCTGACTGTATATGATGTAGCACCGTGTTGTAGTAATAGATCTACCAGACAAAGTCTGTTCCCTCTGACTCTCCTTCTCAAACGGCTCCATTTTAGGCTTTGCCCCGGCGGAGGGTCAGTGTTGCCGTGGTTCCTAAGTTTAACCTGCTCAACATCCCGGGTCAGACCCCAGCCATCGCAGGCCCAGGGCCAGGACAGAGCTCTCCAACAGGGGCCAACCACGGACCCGGACCTACCGGAGGGCCAGCCCTTGGCTCAGGACTTCCTGTTTTGGTGGGCCTTAATAAAAATGACAAATAATTACGATCATCTTTATTTATTTTGCACACATTATAAGCATATCAATGCACTCTAGATAAGACAAAAATGGAGAGTTAGTTTTTAAAAAAAATGAAAGTGAAGATCACAGCTGCCGTCTCCTACTGCTATTCCGTGAGTGGAACTTCTTCGTCTTAAGAGAATCCAACTTCAATTCGGTTGCTCTAGTTCAAATAAAAAGTAAACTTGTGCTTGATTCTTTTCTTTCTTTATCTTTCAGTGCGAGGCCGTTGTCTTAAAAAGCAATGGGTCGGAGGCTGCTCACCCAGCTGGCACAGAGAGGTAAGCCACTGTTCTTTTGTTTGGCTTTCCATTTCCTGACAGTGTTTTCTTTTTACACTAACACGGACACGCACTCGCCTACACACACACACATACTCAGCACAGTGTGTGTACATTCTATGAACTTACCTACGAGGTCAGGCCCACTCGCCCTGAGAGCAGTGGGACATGCTGAGTCTTTGTGCCCTTATCAGAAGAACAGCCTGTTCACTGATTCAGACTTTTCAGACTTGTTTATGAGACCTCAAGGAGGTGCTCCCAGTAGGGACTGCACAGGCTCACATTCAGCTCAGGGCACTGGCTTTTATCACAATATAACTGTGAGTTTAATCCACCAGCCACTGTTGTCGAGAGTTTATCTCTAAAAACTCGGTCGGCATTCAATGCAACATCCCAGCTAGAGAGCTTGGTGGAGGCCTCTAGCTCTGATGTGTAATCTAAACATTTGGGCTTGGAGCTTGACAAACACCAGGCGCTCTGCTCCTGCCATGCGCCTCAGAGAAGTTGAGTTTAAGGAGAGCCCTCCACTTTTAAAGCCTAAAAAGCTCCCCTTCCCCTCCCCACCCGCCCACGTCAGAATCCCTGGATTGCCCTTCAAGTGCGGAGAGAAAAACAGAGCGTGCAAAGTGCCGTCTGGAGTACGATTCCTGGCTCTTTTTAATAGTCCCTGTCTACACATTCTCTGCCTGTGTTATCTTGTTTTTGAACGCGAGCACTGCACGGGCGGGGAGGCCAGTGTCCTCGCATGTTCCCTTTTAACTGTGTTCCAACCTGCCATTAAGACAAGGCCATGGTGTTGTGAAGGCACGCCCAGCCCGTCTCGAAGCCCTGGAGCGCAGCCATCAGCCTGGAGCAGCGCGCGACCGTGCCTCACCGTTTGTTCTTTCCTCTCTGTACAACAATGCAGTGGAAAGAGCAGGCCGTCGGAACAGGAAAGGGATCCGTCCATGTCGGCAGCTAAGCCCCCCGTGGTCAACCTGGAGGAGATGAGAGCTCAGATTGCCGCTGAACTTAAGGCAAAGATCGAGGAGGAGTGCTACAGTAAAGGGTGAATCCCTCGCTGTGCCACACACATGCACACATAAACACACACACACACACACACACACACACACACACACACTGTATTTATTGATTGGCTCAAATGTGTGACATCTTTACCACAGTTTCGAAGAGGGACTAAAAAAAAAGAAAGAACTGCAGGATTTGAAGGAAGAAGAGGAGAAAGCAGATGAGAGACTACTGGAGTCTGAAAGGGAGGATGAAGAAAGTGGAAAACAGATCAAGCCCAGCAGGTGGCTTTTATAACAATTGTATTTGTTTATATGATCCCATCAAGATGACCCTGCTGTTATTTGGTGGTATCTCACAATTCACTTTGTAGGTCTTATGTCTCAATGAAAGTGCGTTTCTCTTTTGTCGTAAACAGTAAAGTTAAAGATGTCCTGATGGTCCTCGACCGGCTTTGCCCCAAGATCCTCCGACGTCACCAGCTGCTCTGGGTTGTCCCGGCGATGCTCCTCGCCCTGTTTCTGCTCCTCAACATTTTCATGCACTTCAGCTCATACACCAATGAGCCCCATGGGGATGTGTCAGCGGAGAAATCCACGGTCCAGGGCAAGAAGAAGCTCTTTGGAATGAATGTAGTACAGCCAAAGAACCCCGCACCAGAATAACAAAGCATCCTCCACCCTACTCCATGCAAAGACTTCTCATCTTAGTTCTCATCTTGTCCCCTCGCCACGCTAGAGGCCAACTTAAGAGACAGACTGTCTGGGGTTCAGGGATGGAACTTTGTGAGCATTTTCCCAAGCTATCATTCACTTCATCAAAGTTTTATTTATGTTTTTATAGGAAGCCCATCTGGTTGTGTTAATGCAGGAAAATGTACATGCTTGTGTTTAGGGACCAATACATATTTAGAGCTCTGATCAAATGTGGTCATATAATTCCTTTGGAAAATAAAGTAAATATCATTTTATGCCATCTTGCAAAAGTGAAAAGGCTCCTTGGCAACCTGAAACTGTGGGCCACTATTGACTGATTTCTCAGTAATCACAAGACCACTCCGTTCTAACTGTGTGCTCTCTCAGGTCTTTTATGGTGATAACCTTTGAGAGATTTATTTCAGATATTTAAAGAGGTAGCGCTTGAATAGAGCCTTTTAATAATATTTCAGTAAGAAAATATCTATTTAACCAGATACATTTTGATGACATTATTACATAACCACATTCCAGAGTAGTTCCTAAAGTGCAAAACTTTTGCATCTGGTGGTTTCTATTCTTATTGGTTTTTTAATTTGTGTCGTCAGAGCACTGAAAGACCCCCCTCATGTACAAGAGCACTTTTTTAGACAGACTGAAACATTGTTAAGCTTCCCTGCACATGTGTGCTAGAGTTGTATGGTTCATATCACAATAAGTCACTTGGCCTTGAAATAAAAGTGCCTTACAATGCTTTACTGTCATTTTTCTGAACTGACTGAAATTGCAAATTCGTATTCATTTCATTGTCTTTCGTCAATGATGATGCTCACATATTGAAATGGCAAAGTCATATTCTTCTTCTTAGGCTAATTTTGGCACCCTAACTACGCCTACAGTTTCGACTCTGTCATTTCCATTCCAACACCGACAGGGTTACCATAATAGTATATAGTGTGCATTTATGACGCTAAGTGATCGGTTCATTTGTTGTAATTATAATAATTATTTTTAATTCGTTTTTGCCCCTTTTGAAATTAATCAGGACGCGTCATCACAAGGAAAACCACGCCCCTCATGGGGAAAACTATTTACTAGCTGATCACTGCTCACGTTAGTCATTTACCTACTGGCAACGGAACTTCACTTACTAAGCTGTATGCACACAGACATTGAATTTATTAATAACAGCAGAAATTGTAAGTGGCTTACTCTCAACGGGACTGGATTTACTGCGGTCTGTAACGGCAGTATTTGTAAGTGACGTATTCTCAAATCAAATGTTTTTGTTGTGTAACAGGACATAAGGGCTAATGTGAAGGAAACCTACAGACTACATAAGTAAATGTCTATAATTAAGGCTATTAAGATAGATTTAGGTCAGTTGACTTGTTTCATGTTTTGTTTGATTTCACAAACTAGGATCTATTGAGAAGAGTCAGTTTTGTGTAGAGGCCAGAGCATTACATTTTCTCAGATAGAGAATGAATGGTCTTTTCAACCTTTACAGTAACTCACTAAATGTTCACAACTGGGTAGGTGAGCCGTTCGCTCAAGTCGCTTTTAAAATGCCTTGTAAACAAACAGTCTGTGGCGCAGTCTCCTTTTGCTGTGGGGCATGTTCTGCTAATGAAGCCAGTCAGTCAATTCACTGTCTCATCGTATTCACATTTGATTAGGGACACATATTTGCTAGTTAATACTGTAAAATTGGATACATTTTCTGGGTTCTGAATCTACCTATACAACAGTACATGTATGTATAATACAATGCAACATATTTTCTGGCCACATATCGTCTCTAATTACGCTTTTTCTTCTGTTTGGTCCTATAATATTACCCAAGGGTTATCAACTCTTAACAAAAATACAAACAGGAGGCAACCCTTGCTCAGCATCTCTGTCTGCGTCATTTCCCCTCGGCAGGGTTGGTGCTGGGCTGTTTGTCTGGAAGTGGGATGTCACTGTGTCAGAGGGACGCATCGGAGGATGCCAGAGATCATGAGCTCGTTAATGATTGAGCAATGAGCTGGCAGGAAGTGAGATGCTGAAAAGAACGGAAATTACCAGCACACTTTCCCTATGGAGAATAACATAAGGAGTTTTGTTCCATTTGGGGCGGTTTTCTTTTCTCCCATTCCTATGAAAATATGAAAACAATAACTATCAATCTTTTATTAGGACTTCATTGGTGCATAATTTACAATGTTTTTGTTTTCTCACAAGTCTCCTCAAAGGGTCATTTGATGTTGTTCTTTATCAGGTTGTATAACATACGGCTACTCCCCTTACTTCATGCTTACTTTTTTTCCTGGGCTTGGATCCTAAAGTACAGAATGCTCTTGGTTTGAACCGTGAACACTACTTCCTCCTTCCTGTTCGCACTCAGGCCCACCCTCCGTCACAACCTAATCACCTTTCTCTCACCCCCCTCAGTGGTGCGACTGTCCCGCAGGCAGCAGGAGCACTTTTCATCCTTACCAGCTGAGTCAGTCAATCATCTCTACTCTGGCCAGCGGGCAACATGATGTGGATGTTGGTCTTATCCCTGCTGCTTCCTTTAACCCTGGTCATCTCTGGAGTGAATCTTAATCAGAACCGTTTCAGAGGTAAGGATGGGAAGGTCGTTTCTTAAAATGCTTAATTGGTTAGAATCAATTTGTATTATTGAGTCTGAAAAGAAAGGGTTTTAGAAAATCTTCTTTTTATGAATATTTACCTTTAAATGTAAATAAAGTGTTAATATGCCCAGTTTTAGTAGTAAAACTATTGCGGTAAAGAAAGAACACAAAATTGAACAAAGATGAAGTAGCCTTTGGTGTTTGATCAATCTGCATAGTTTTAGCAGTGCACACATTTTATTATGTTTTTAATTACCTATTGTAACTGATGAAAACGAGACCATGCATTACCATAATATTATTAACTAATTTATTGTTTTCTTTGAAATATTAGTTACCTCCAACCCTGGGGTGGCTAGATTGTTCCAGGTCTCCAATGTAAATTACCTTAACCAACTTCAGTATGCCTACAATGCCTCAACAGCCAGAGAGCTCTGTGAGTCTCTGGGAGTCTCCATGGCAACTAAGGAACAAGTACAAAATGCTCTTGACCAAGGCTTTGAGACCTGCAGGTATAGTAAGGCCAACAATGTTTTAAAGACGTATACAAAGTCATGTAAAAAAGAAAGTATCAATGAAGCCTTATTGTTTCCTAAGGTTTGGATGGATTGATGAGCATTTCGCGGTAGTCCCTCGCATCGTGGCTAGTCCTGCCTGTGCTCAAAACATGCTAGGCTTGAGGACATGGAGAGCCTCTGTCACGCAGAAGTTTGATGTGTTCTGCTTCAACTCATCAGGTAGATTCCCTTTCACAGATCTGGGCCTCCCTTGTGATACACTGATGTATGTTTCGTCAGGTTGTAATAGGATGTGACCTTTCGACCTTTCAACTTGACTAGGTACACGTTTTTCTTTCGGGAATTTTTAGACCATGGTCCTCACAAGTTCATGTCCTTTGATATCAACAGTAGTTAGAATGTGAAAGGAAAAGGGAAAATCTGGGAAAACATCCTAGTTTCGCTTCCGCCGCAGTCCCTGGGGTGGTGTGATAAAGTTATTGTGTCTGATATGGTTGCGCAATCAGAAGCTTCCTCAAAATGTCAACATGGGAAAATGTCATGTACACTAATAAATGTCCCCCTGTTTGTCACCCGTATTTTTTCTGGGCGCTAACCCTAGGTTTGGAGGAACAATGGGAGGATAGCACTACTGATAGCCCCTCAACGACCAGACGTCCCGAAGAGCGTTCACATCCCTCTTCAGGAACACATGTCCCCGTGTCCCTGAACATACGTCCCACCACTGCCAGTCATGTGGACCAGTCCAGGAGCTTAGCCCTGACCTTATCAGGGTTCCCCTCCTCTCCTCGGCCTGACATTGTCTCCTCCTCGACGTTCCTCCCCCCATCCTGGGAGAACTCAGAGGAAGCAGTGGAGTCCATGAGCAGCACGCAGAATGCCATTGGAGGTTGGAGTTGTTAACTAATCTAGAATTTCTCTGAATCTGAATAGTTCATCTATCAATATGCACTCACACAGAAATTGCCAATTAAATCAGAAATTAATTCAGTTTGGAGTGATATGACATATCTGATAGATTTCTTTCCCTGCTTGTTTTTTTTTCAGTAGTGCCAAAGGCCTTACTCATAAGCTTCACGTGTGCACTCCTCCTCACAGCCTTAGTCCTTCTTTGGTACTTCAAGCGGTGAGCCCTCTTTTTATTTATTTTATTCTATTTATTGAGCGTACCTCAAACATCAAAAGCACACATACGTTCAGCACCATTGCAGTACCAAAGAGCAAATAGTTATAGGAACCAAGCTGGTGTTGAAGTTTGAGCTATAGCACAGGATAGATTATAAGTGTGGTTAATGAGGAGAGCTAGACAGCCATCATATTGGCACACTGTCTCAGTGGTTGTAACACAGAGTCCATTATCTGAGGCTTTACCTCCAAAGTGTATTACACAGTCAATGGCAATATTGAGACCACATTTAAAAAGTTAGAACCGGTTTTGGCATAGAATACCACGATATTCATTAAAGCTCATTGTTAGAAAAAGTGAATTATTTTTATGTGAATAATTTTGATCTCATCGTAAAGTGTTATCATATGAATAAACATTCATTTAGGGAAACATCTGTAATTATAGTTTATTATCATTCTTCCTTTTCTTATCAGCAATATGATTAGGAGTGCATTCCTTTGCTGGGAACCTAAGGAAAAGCAGGAATACATTGAGACAAAGGAGTGGACCTGTGTGAAGAACAAAAAGGAACCCCACAATGAGCTGGCTGAGGAGCCCATGATGGACCCTGCCGGAACCTCTGCCGCTGAGGCCATTGAGAAAGATGCAGACACGACGCAGGAGCCGTGATGCAAAGGAAACTAGATCGATTCTCTGTCAGCTGTCATTGAAGTTCATAATTCGAGCCGTTAGATGGCACTGTAGTCAAATAAAGTCTAATGGCATCATGGTTGAGATGACACTGAAAGGTAAAATAGCCAGTAGTGTTTCTGCTATGCAGATTGCAAAAGTGTTTTTTTTGTTCCGATGGATTGGTCTAGACTATTCCAAACATAAGTGTGTTGCTGCTGTTTTTGTATTTTGTCCATTTGTGATTCAATTGATTCAGTTGCATTAGTTTGAATTGAATCTATTAAGACTGAATAAATGTTGGAGTCACTTTCTTTTTAAAATGAATGTTCAGTTTTCAAAAACCTTAAGCGCAGAATTATGTATCAGCTTTTATATATAACAAAAGAGAACATGAACATAATCTAAATTTAAAATATTTTTGCAGAACTCTTTCATTCGTTAATGATGTGAGATAAAGGTTTTGACTTAGATGCTAAATAGTAACCTTTCCAATGAATACAGGCATAAACTACTAGATGTATGTGGTTATTGTCACCATTAGAAACCAAGTCATATCAGGTC